>PVHX01000797.1:0-51627 GCA_004024805.1 Geosciurus inauris | reverse complement strand
AAAATTTCTAGCATTAAGAAGTACAGAAATTTAACAGAATATAAGAAAAACAAAAATCAATTACATCTTTGTTTATTAGTTCTGAACACATACATATTAAAATTAAAAATATAGTAGCACTTTTAATTTCTCAAAAAAAGATATTTATAATCCAACCAAAACATAGGCAAAATGTATCAGATGCCATTTCCTCAAAGAAAATAAACAGATGGTATATAATCACATGACAAGGTGTTTACCATCATTAGGTGGCAGAGAAATTCAAATTAAAGCCTCAATGAGATTTCATTAAACACCTATTAGATTGTCTAAAATCTAAAATAGGGATAATATGAAGTCCTGATCACTCCCAGATTGCTAGCAGGGATGAAAAATAGTACCTTCCCTCTGGGAAATAGTTTGGCAGTTCTTTAAAGCATCAAACTTATAGCTACTATATGGTCTCACAATTTCATTCTTAAACCTTAATCCCAAGAAATAAAAACTTACATTTACACAAACACCTGTATTTAGATGCAAAGTTTTATCCATAATTACCTCAAACTTTAAACAACCTAGATGTGTGAATGGTTAACTGTGGGACACATTTCCCATGGAATAAAACTCAGAAAAAAAAATAGGTACAAAACATTGATATATGCAACTAAGTGAATCTCCAGAGAATTAAGCTGAATTAAAAAAAAAAAGGAGCCAAACCCAAGGTTATGTACTATATAATTCAAATTTATATAAGTTATATAAAATTACAAAATTTTAGGAATGAAGAGTGACCTAGTGGTTGTGTAGGTTATGGAGACAGAGGGGTAGGAGTGTTTGGCTGAGTTCAAGTAAAGGGACAGGACAAGATAGTCCCTTCCTGGGGAGAGGACTCAGCAAAATTCTGAGTCAAAGGTTATAGATAGAGAAAGGGATGAAGAACTGAGATAATTTGCTATTCTCAAGATTCTTCTTCTGTAGACTCCCTGTTTATCTTTATGAAAGAGTTTGATATGATCGCAATGTCTTTTTCTGTGTTGTTTACAATTCTGTCCTTGTAGCCTCTCTCCCAGCAATGTTGTTATTTTGTATTCGTAGACATGCACTATGATCAACCATACTGTTTCACTTAGGGTGCTCTTTTCCCTTTCCCCACTAATCCTTTAATGTCTGGCTGAAATATTAACATGCACATGGAACTTTCACTGTGTAGGATATTTTTGTGACTGGTTGCAATATCCCACTCTAAAAGATAAATCAAATGTGTCTCTTTCATTTTGTTATAACCCACTGTGCTTTGGACAAATAGAATCTTGAAAATAGCATGGCTCATTTTATGAACAGACAGCCCTGCCAAGAAGTTTTATGAGTTAAAAGAAAAAAATCTGGAGAAATAAAAAAATGTGTATGCTTAGGGTTTGGATCACAATTCATATAACATTGGGTGCAAGGGTGAGAATATCATACTTTGGAAATCATCACAATTTCTCTTTAAATGCAGATCATTTCACTTTATTGTTTGTATGAACCTAGGAATGTTATTGACATTCTAAGGACTTCATTTTCCTGCTCTTTTCATGCATTGAGTGTGAAAGTTAAATGAGACATTTAATTATATAAATAAATGACATAATTTTTATGTTAAATATATGCTAACATACAAATTATGTAGGGGAGCTGACATTATAGGTGTTCAGAAATATTAATTTATAATTTCTCCCATTAAGGGAAGCAAAAAATATAATTTGTAATAATTCAATCTTCCCTTTAGAAATTTCACAGACTGTTCTGTCACCTTTGAGTTAATTTTCTGTTTTCCTTCCTCTAATAGCAGATCACTGGTGTGTCCTTTGCCACACACACAAGGAAGAGAAAGGCACATCAACCTCTGACCACTAGTGATTTGTGACCATACTGGTCAGCTTGTATAACATCCTCTGTCTGAAATACTTGTCTTCTAGCCCAGATGGTTGGCAAAACATAATCTGAAAACCCTTGCAAAGCTTTCTGTGACATCTGGAGATGTGCTGATGTTTGATGTCCCAATCCAATCCATCAAAGACCTGTGGAGTGACCATGCATCTGTGCTATCATCTGCATAGAATTTAAATGCATAGCCCTTGGGCCAAAAACAATTTGGCAGTTTCAGGAGCAGGAAAGAAGAAAAATGATGGTGATTCCAAAGTGACCCTGAACCCACCCTGTACCTTGTTCTGACATTGCTCAGCTACCCAGAGACTTGTTGCTAGTTTTCTAGAGACTCAAAACAATCCCTACTAGTTTTACAAAAGTGATTTATGTGCAGGAGAGGAATATCACAATACCAGTTCTGTGGCCCCAAAAGAAGTGAATTGTTAACCTTGATGTGTTGGGTTTTGGTTTATCAATTATGTAAAGAAGCTCTGAACAGTATGCTTGTCCCTCAAATATTAAACACCTGGCATTCTGCCACATCCTGTGGAGCTGAGTTCTTGCTTTTGATTTGAAAAGCAGCATCATAGTTGGGTTTCCACTTAAGTAACTTTCAGCTGCTTTTGAATTGTCTGAAGTTGAGTGAAAATATGTTTTACCAGGTGTTTTTCAAGCAAGGTTGCTCAGAAGTCTGCCAGAATTGGAAACTGATTTGTTCATATCTATAATCATGGTTAGACTCTCTAATCTCTAAAGACATATAATAAAAATAGAAAGACATAGAAAATCTATAGTTTTTAATATTTCTATGAAAAATTAAATTTTTATTTAGGCTTCAGAGAAGCAAAGAAGTGTTCATTCAATTAAGCCATACAAAATAATAGAAGACCAGGAAGTAGACACTATTCTAGGACAACTCTTTCTGCTGGAATAAAAAAACATAACAAGAAGCACCTTCCTGTGTGGGCTCATGCATGAGACAGCTCGATAAAGTGAAAGAATTTGACAAGGAGACTTGGCTCCTAGTTCTCTGAGATTCAGATTAGCATGCAGTATCCCGTTAATTAGGGATGCTTTCATTATGTTAGCCAGCTTTTCATCACTGTGACCCAAGGACCTGACAAGAACAATTTAGAGCAGGAAAAGTTTATTTTGAGGAGCATGGTTTCACAGGTTCAGCCCATGATTGGCCAACTCCATCACTATGGGCCCAAAGTGAAGCAGAATATTGTGGCAGAAAGGCATAGTGGAAGAAAGCTTCTTATTCTCTGGTAACAGAGGCAAGGAAGCAGAGGCTGAGAGAGAAGAAGGAGCTAGAGAGACAGGATATAATCACCCAGGGTATACCTCCAGTGGCTCACCTTTCCAAGCACACCCGACCTGCCTACAGTTACCATCCACTAATCAACCTTAATTATTAATCTGCCAAATGGATTAATTTCACCGCCTGCATTTATACATGAACTTTATGGGGGGGGTACCTCATATCCAAATCCTAACACTCATGATGAACATTTGGAAATGAGAGAAAAAGAACAGATAGAGGGAGAACATATTTCCAATGAAGCAGTAGAACACTAGGGCTAGGATGGCCTTTTAAAGTTGGCCCAGAAGGATGAGGAGGATGGATCTTTATAATCTCCTTTGGATGAGTCATTGGATGTAGGGTGACCTGGAAGGCGGAAGGATCTTGGACCAGGCCATTTCTTCAGCTGGAGCAATCCCCAAGGAGGTTTGCTGGTAGAAGTCACATTCTAGAAGCACTGCCAGAAAATGGGGGAATGTCCCTAATTCCTAAAGGATGTTTGGACATCACACTAACTCATCTCTTCATTTATTTATTTTTCTTATAACTGGAGTGTTCAATCCATAAGGATTGCATCTGTCACTGCATGCTTTAAAGCATTAAGCAATAATCAAAAGTGATGATTCACAGATGTTTGCTCTTTATATTGTTACAAAATAATATTGACTCAAACCTTTTGCTTTATATGAATTGTTTATGTATTCATTGAAGTCAGCAAATATGAAAGGTGTTTTGGGAACACTTTGGTGAACAAAATAAAGTCCCTGTCCACACGGAGTTTACAAAAGCATTTGGGATTAATTCAGTCAAATGCAATTACAGTAGAGAGAGACAGCCTTATCACGTTTTAAAGAAAGTTTAAGTATCTGCTGCTGTATACCTTCTATGTGCAAACCTCAACCTCTACCAGGTTTAATCTCATGGATTTGTCTTTGCCTCTGACTAGTAATTAGCATCATCTTCCTAATTGAATCTGATGGCTTTTGTTGAAACTCCCCATCAGTTCCTCTCCATTGCCTCCACAAACCATCAAAATCTCTGGTTTAATACATGGCATTATGTGGAATAATATTTTAAAATGTGAATGTTACCAAGAAACTACATAGAAATAATGAAGACCTATTTTAAACTATTAATGCTTTTCTCCCAGAAGTTAAATAGTAAATAATGGTGGTATTTTATTTTGCTTTTTTTCTAGATACTGATTCAGATTCTATTTTAATAATTTGTTTAGTTAGATCATTACACATTAAACATTTCCCAGATAAGATACACAAGAGAACACTCTCTCTACATTTTTAGAAAATCAGCCACTTCTCCCCAGTTAAAAATAAGCTGGAGAATCACAGTGAATTCTAACTTACAGAAGGGTGAAATATTGAAAATACATAAGGCAGTCCTTTCCTTTCTTAGCTCCAACATATGAAGTATAATCTTTGTAGAATGGCTTGTGATTTGGAACTACAGCAGAATAAAAAGAGAAACTTTGAAAAGCAATGCGTTTTTCCTATTTTTCAACATCAGATTACTGTATTATGTCAATTATGTATCATGAATGTATTTGTAGTTTATAATAAAAACAAATCTAATTTAATTATTAGATTAATAATAAAATTTTATTAGATTAATAATAAACAAATCTAATTTAATTATTAATATCCCCAAAGTATGCCACGTTGGTGTGCTAAATATTTAAACTGAAGGGTATTGGAAGGACTGCAGAAGCCAAACCTTTCTTTGACCTTTCCTATCCTTTCTCCTGCTCTCCTTTCTCCCCCAAGGTGGGCCATAGAAATATTACTGTAAACTTCCCTTACCTTTCTGTGTAGCCATAAGTAAATTCACTGACTTACCTTGTCTAATAGTAGATCATAAGACATCCAGCTCACAAGAGATCCTTCCCTAAACTGAGGAGGAAATGATGCTACACCAGGAAACAAAAACAAAACAAAACAAAACAAAACAAAAAACAAAAACGCAAACAGATATGTCTTGCTGGATCTTCTTGATCAGTCACACCTTTTGTCCAATCACATTTCTACATGACTTTCCACTATTCATCTAGTCTAAGGTGGAAATGGGTCATTTCCCCTGGGTCTTCACGTTTTCATTTTTTGAAGTCTCTCATATCATGTAAGACACTAATTAAGTAAACCTGTTATGCTGTTCTCTTTTTAATATGGTTCTTTCTTAAACAGATGTTAGCCATGACCATTAGGATAGGTGAGGAAAGGTATCTCTCACAACTTTCTGCCCCTACACTGATTTATTACAGTCTAAAGATCTCTCTGTAGTATTTATTTTAGGGTGCATCTGCTAGTAAGTTCATTCAGCTTTAATTTATCTTGGAATATCCTACATTTTCATTCATTGTTGAATGAGAGTTTTGCTGGATATAGAATTATTGTTAACAATATTTTCTCTTCAGCATTTTGTAGATGCCATTTCAGGATTTTCTGGTCTCCACAGTTGAAATTAACTGTTAATCTTATTGAGTATTGTTTCTATGTGATAAGTCACATTTTTCTTATGGATTTCATTTCTCTTAGATTTTGCCCTTTGTCTAGTTTACTGAGCTTCTTGGATATAGAGATTAATGTTTTCATTAAATTTGGCAACTTTCCTACCATTATTTCTTCTTTTTATTTTTTTTATTTAATTGATACATAATAGTTATAAATAAAAGTGGAATTTATTGTGATGTTTTCTTATATACACATGATACAGTTCAGTTAATTTCATTCTCCTGTTCCTCTCCTTTCTCATCTCTCCTCCCTCTCACTCAACCTTTCTGTAGTCCCCCTTCTCTCTACTTCTGTTTTCATGAGATTCCTCCACATTTTAAAATTTCTCATTTCTCTTTAGCTGCTGTATATAAGAGAAAACACTTGATTTTTACTTTTTGAGTCCGACTTATTTCACTCAGTATGTGTTCTA
Source organism: Geosciurus inauris (assembly GCA_004024805.1). Lineage (NCBI taxonomy): Eukaryota > Metazoa > Chordata > Mammalia > Rodentia > Sciuridae > Geosciurus > Geosciurus inauris. The sequence goes on along the minus strand of PVHX01000797.1, from coordinate 45,497 downwards.
TTCCATCCATTTACCAGCAAATGTCATAATTTTATTCTTCTTTATGGCTGAGTTGTATCTATATATAGATATAGATAGATATTTATATATACACATGTATATAGATATATAAAACATCACTTTCTTTCTCTTTATATTTATACACACACACACACACACACACACACACCACTTTCTTTATCCAATTGTGTACAACTCTGGTTCTATCCAGGCTAGTTCCATAAATTAGCTATTGTGAATTGTGCCGCTATAGCTATAAGTGTGCCTGTACCACCATAGTATGCTGATTTTAGATCTTTGTGATAAGTACCTATGGGGAAGCTAGGTCATATTGTGGGTCCATTTCTAGTCTTTTGAGGACTCTCCATTCTGCTTTCCAAAGCGTTTGTGCTAATTCAAATTCCACCAACAATGTGTAAGTGCACCTTTCTCTCTACATCTGTGTCAGCATTTATTGTTATTTGTATTTTTAATGATTGCAGTTCTAATTGGAATGAAATAAAATCTCGGTGTAATTTGATTTGCATTTCCATGATTGCTAAATAAGTTGAATATTTTTTTCATGTTTGTTGACCATTTGTATTTCTTCTTTTGAGAAACATCTGTTTAGTTCATTTGCCCATAGATTAATTGGGTTATTTGTGTATGTACATGTGTGTGTGTGCCTGCGCGTGTGCATATGTTTTAAAGCTTTTGAGTTCAATACATACTGTGTATATTAATCTCCTCTTGGAAGAGTAACTGGCAAAGATTTTCTCCCATTCTGTGGGCTTTCTCTTCTGAATGTGCATATATAGAAGAATAGAACCAGATACCTATCGCCTACCCTGCACAAAAATCAAAAACTCGATGAGGATCAAAGACTTAGGAATTAGACGAGAAGCATAGCAACTGCTATAAGAAAACTCAGGGTCAATAGTCCAACATATTGGCACAGGTACAAATTCCTTAATAAGATTTCTGAAGCCCAAGGAATAAAATCAATAATCAATAAGCAGGATCACATCAAATTAAAATGTTTCTGTACAGCAAAGAGAACAATTAAGACAATTAACTGTGAAGAGACAGATGTTAGTTCTTTTAATATTTTTTCTCTTTTTTCATTCTCTGCTTATTCTTCTGGGAATCCATTATATAAATATTAGTATGCTTCATTATTTCCCATTGGAGTGTTAATTTCTATTCTTTTCTTCTCTATTCTTTTGTATTCTCCAGATTAGATAATTTCTGTTGCTTCATATTCAAATTTACTGATACCTCAATGAGTTCTTGAGCCTTGATTAAATTTTTCATTTCATTTATTGTTTTTTTGTTTTTGTTTTTTACTTCAGAATTTCTATTTAGTCCTTTTAAAAAATGATTTGTGTCTCATTAAATTTTCTCTGTCTGAAGAGACATCATTTTCATATTTCCTTACAATTTTTATACATTTTTCCTTTTTTTTTGCTATATTTAAAATAGCTGAAATTAAGTCCTTGTCTGCCAACTCTAATGCATGAATACCTTCACAGAATTCTTGTGTTGGATATATATTTTTTCTTTGCATTTAACATTTATTTCTACTTCTTTGCATATATCATCATTTGTTGAAAAGTGAACATTTTAAGTAATACATTGGTATAAATGGAATCATATATCTTACCCCCTACCATTGGGTTTATTGGTATTATTGCTATTCTGGTTTTTTAAATTTTCTTATTGCTGATTTGAGGACTAATCCTATGTATTCTGTATTACCTATAGTATAAGAACATTGAATCTTCTGCTAGCTTTATTTTTTTTAAAGTTCTTGTTTGAATTTTTACTTCGTAAGCTTGGGATTATCATTTGTTCTGTGTAATTTAGTAAGAACCCCAAGTTTGGTCAAAATATTTTCTTAAGTGCCTTGCATTTATTTTTTAATCCTTTGTTAAGGGGATTGATGTGTGAAATTCCATGTTGAAGTGTCAGGAAGTTTACAAGACAGCTTTAGGTTGTACTTCCTACTTGAGCAAGTCTTAAGTTCAGCCAGAGGTGAAGACTGAGCTTTTACACTTTCCCAGGTTTTTACTATTGACAGCACCAGGCACGCAAAACCCTTTTAGATCCCCAGAAATGTGTTGGAGCTTTTCAAAGTCTCCTTTGGTTCTATAGTTCTCCAGGACTTCCTTTTAAATTTTTGTCCAGGATCTAGCTTCCCCTAACTCAAACCACAGCCTTAGGCATCTGTAATGCTTCTAGTAGGTTGCTATTGTTTTCACTAATCCCTAAGGATAGGCGTATTTTTTTTTTTTCAGAGATAAACTCTGAGTCAAATAAATAGGAATAGTCACACAATTCTGGAAATGGAAATTTTCTACGAAGCTACTAGTTTGAACAAAATATTGACTGTGCTTTGAGGATGGGCATCTAGTAGAGGGCAGTAGATACTGGCCCTCTCTGTTGTGAGGTTGCTAGATTTTCATGCCACTGAGCTGCAAAGGAGAGAGTGATTGGTGGGGACAGCCTCAAATGCCACCCAATCTCTTGTCTTCTAGTTTCACTCATTTGCCTCCAACAATTATTTTTGTTTGTTTGATGGTTTTGTTTTAAGTGTTCTGAAATGATTGATTTTAATTGTTTTACCAGTATTTTCATGAGAGAGTAGATTCAGAGATATCCTCACACACTCCAGAATTCCATAAACCTGTCTAATCCTGGGTTCTCACACTTCCTGATACGTTCATTGCTGTGGTCTGTTTCATATTTTTATTCTTTATCATCTTGAGCTTTTTCAATTAAGAAATAAATGTCTTTTACTTTACTAATATATCTCATCTGATTTTTTTCTTAATTTTTTATTTTTGTGCTGGGGATTGAACCCAGAGTACCCTACCCCTTAGCTATACCCCTAGCCCTTTTTATTTTAAGACAGGGTCTTACTAAATTGCTGTGGTGGGCCTGGAACATGTGATCTTTCTATCTTAGCCTCTCAAATCACTGGGAGTAGAGATGTCTGCCACAACCCTCAGATTTCAAATATGATTTATTTTTTAATTTTTTAAATTGTCAATGGAACTTTATTTATTCATATGCAGTGCTGAGAACTGAACCCTTTCCTCACACATGCTAGGCAAGTGCTCTACCACTGAGCCAAAACCTCAGCCCACATATGATTTTAAAAAATACTTCCCTCCTATGTCTTTTCCCTTTTCTCCATATCTGCAATGTCCACTTATATTAATTTCCCAAACATATCATTCTTTGTCTCATATTTTTCCTACTTTCTGGGTTTCTCTGAATATTACCTTCTGAAACACCATCTAAATTTCTTAATTTCTAAAGATTAAAAATTATATTGCTAACTATTATTTTTGAATATTTTAATAAAACATGACATTCTTGTTTTATAAATACAATTATTTTTTACTGTATAACTCAATAAACATTTTTTATAAAATTTTGTTTGATGTTTTCTAAGATTAAGCTTTCTGAAATGTTTTTTCCCCCATTTATTCTGTTCTCCTTCTTTTAAATTTGGGAGCATATTACCCCAATATCTGGTTGTCCGTGGTTTTCTATTTCATATTAAGAGTGAAGTACTAATGCTTTTGGAAATGGTTTTATTCAGTTTTTGCATTGCTGTAACCAAAAATATGCAACAAGAATAGTTTAGTTGAGGAAAGTTTATTTTGGTTCACAGTTTCAGAGGTTCAGTCCATGGTTGTCCAACTCCACAGCTCTGGGCCCAAAATGAGGCAGAACATTGTGGTGGAAAGGTGTGGCAGAGGAAAGCAGCTCAGGAGATGGCAGCCAGGAAGCATAGTAAGAGTTCTGCTCACCAGGGACAAAATATAAACCCCAGAACCACACCTCCAGTGACCTACTTCCTCCAGCCACACCCTACTTGCTCACAGTTACCAGTTAATTCATATCAGTGGATTAATTCACTGCTTAGGCTACAATACTCATAATTTAATCATTTCATCTCTGAACATTCTTGCATTGTCTCACACCTTAGCTTTTGGGGACACCTCATAACTAAGTCATAACAGGAATTTTATATGCTTTGGCGAGACTTTTATGCCGGTGGACTTTCCCACACCAATGATCATCATGAAGCTTAAGAAACTAGGATTTTATAGGTTAATGAAATAGAATGAGGATATCTGTGACTCTGATCACTCACAGAAATAACGAAAATACTGACAAAACTGAGTAGAACATTTATCGGGAGAACTAATGTACTAGTGTGCAAACAATATTATTTACTAGAGTCACTATTTCTTCAGAGAAGAAACTTTTTATAATTTACCTGGGAACTAGTAGTTTGATCTCTATAATTCTGCATTTCTTTCTAAGAAATGGCTTTCTTTGTTAACCACTTTCTAATTTTCAACTTTACATCTTGCCTATTCTTTCCATTTTAACCTCAATATTTGTTATCTCTGTGCATCATGTCTTTCTAGAGCTCTCCTGGGAAAATTCTCTCTCATTTTTCCTCTTTTATGGTGACTTCATGCTGTATTTTTATGTATTTATCAACTCAGTTATCATCGTTCATCTGTTTTCTGCCCTTCAAAAATTTGTTGAAATCTTATGTATATAGATGAAGCTTCTGCTCTTTTGCATTCTCTTTGTTCTTGATTTGCAGCATTACACACTGTACTCTTATTTTAGTGGGACATTAAATGAAAAGGAAATAAATACTTTTTAGGTGGAAGTCTTAGTTTTTGGTTTGTTTGCTTTATTTGTTTTAATTTAATTAATTTAATTTTTAACACAAATGGTGAAAGACTTTTTTAAAATGCATTTATTAGTACATTATAGTTATATATCATAATTGGGTTCATTTTGACAAATTAATATATGCATGAAATGTAATCCACTCCATTTCAATTCTTAATATTGCCACTTTCCCTGCTTTTCTTCTTTCCTCTGTTTCCCTCCCTTTACTCTCCTAGTCTAGGTGGACGATTTTTCCATTGCACTTTGTTTATTTATGTAGCTCTAACCAGTTATACATGCCAGAAGAAAGCTTTTCAATTTATTGTACACAAATGGAGCAGAGTTTTTCACTTCTATGGTTGTACATGAAGTAGAGTCCAGTCATACATGTACCTAAGGTAATGATGTCCATCTCACTATTTTTCTTACCCCCATAACTTCTCCCCTCTCCCCTTTGCCCATCCAAAGTTTCTCCACTCATCATATGCTCCTCCCCAATTATAAATTAACATCTGCTTATCACAGAAAACTGTGGCCCCTGGATTTTTGGGGTTGGCTTATTTTGCTTAGCATGATATTCTCCAATTCATCCATTTACCTGCAAATGCCATAATTTTATTCCCTTTAAATGCTGAGTAATATTCCATTGTGTATATATACTACAGTTTCTTTATCCATTAATCTATTGAAAGGCATCTAGGTTGGTTCCCCAGTTTAACTATTGTGAACTGAGCTACTATAAACATGAAAGTGCCTGTGTCACTGTAGTATGCTGTTTTTAAGTCCTTTGGGTATAGATTGAGGAGTGGGAGAGGTAGGTCAAATGGTGGTTCCATTCCAGATTTTCTAAGGAATCTCCATACTGCTTTCCAGATTGGTTGCACCAATTTGCAGTCCCACCAGCAATGAATGAGAGAGCCTTTTTCCCCACATCCTTGCCAACACTTACTGTGTTCTTGATAACTGCCTTTGTGACTAGCATGAGATAAAATCTTAGAGCAGTTTTGATTTGCATTTCTCTAATTACTATAGATATTGAATATTTTTTCATATATTTGTTGATCAGTTATATATTTTCTTCTGAGAAGTGTCTCCTTAGCCCATTTATTGGTTCGGTTGTTTGTTTTTTTGGTGTTAAGTTTTTTTGAGTTCTCTATATATCCTGGAGATTAGTGCTCTATCTGATGTGTGTGTGGCAAAAATTTGTTCCCAGAATGTAGGCTCTCTATTCACCTCATTGATTGTTTCTTTTGGTGAGAAGAAGCTTTTTAATTAGAATTCATCCCATTAATTAATTCTTGATTTTTTTTCTTGCATTTTAGGAGTTTTGTTAAGGAAGTGAGGGCCTACTCTGATGTGATGAAGGTTTGAGACTACTTTTTCCTCTATTAGGCACAGGGTCTCTGGTCGAATTCCTAGGTCCTTGATCCACTTTGAGCTGAATTTTGTGCATGGTGAAAGATAAGGGTTTAGTTTCATTTTGCTGCGTGTGGATTTCCAGTTTTCCCAGCACCATCTGTTGAAGAGGCTATCTTTTCTGAAATGTATGTTTTTGGCACCATTGTCCAATATGAGATAACTGTATTTATGTGGATTTGTCTCTGTGTCTTCTATTCTGTATCATTGGTCTACATGTCTATTTTGGTGCCTGTATCATGCCATTTTTGTTACTATAACTTTGTAGTATAGTTCAAAGTCTGGTATTGCGATGCCTCCTACTCACTCTTGCTAAGAATTGTGTTGGCTATTCTGGGTCTCTTATCTTTCCAAATGAATTTCATGATTTTTTAAATATTTTTATAAGGAATGATGTTCCTTATAAATTTAATTGATATAATCAAATTAATTTAATTGATATAATCAATTTAATTGGAATTGCATTGAATCTGTATAGAGCTTTGGGTAGTATGGCCATTTTGGCAATATTAATTGTGCTTATCCAAGAGTGTGGAGATCTTTCCATCTTATAAGGTCTTCTTCAATGTCTTACTTTAGTGTTGTGTAGTTTTCATTGTATAGGTCTTTCACCTCTTTTGTTAAATTGATTCCCATGTGTTTTGTTTATTATTTTTGAGGCTATTGTGAATGGGGTAGATTTTCTATTTTCTCTTTCAGTGGGTTCATCACTGATGTATAGAAATGCATTTGATTTATGGGTATTGAATTTATATCTTGCTACTTTGCTGAATTTATTTATTAATTCTAAAAAATTTCTGGATCCTCTAAGATTAGTGCTCTATCTGATGTGTGTGTGGCAAAAATTTGTTTTTTGGATCCTCTAAGTATAGAATCATGTCATTGGTAAATAATGATAGTCTGAGTTCAACTGTTCTTGTTTGTATTCCTTTAATTTCTTTTTTGTAATTGCTCTGGGTAGCATTGCAAGAACTATGTTGAATATAAGTAATGAAGGAGGGCATCCCTGTCTTGTTCCAGATTTTAGAGAGAATGCTTCAATTTTTCTCTGTTTAAAATGATGTTGGCATTAGGTTTAGCATAGATAGCTTTTACAATGTTGAGGTATGTTCCTACTATCCCTAGTTTTTGTAGTGTTTTGAACATGAAAGGGTGTTGTATTTTGTCAATTCCTTTCTTTGCATCAATTGATATATCATTCTTATCTTTGCATCTATTGATGTGATGCATTACAATTATTGATTTCTGTATATTAAACCAATCTTGCATTTCTGGAATGAACCCCACTTGATCATGTTGCACTATTTTTAAAATATGTTTTGTATGTGATTTGCCAGAATTTTTTTGAGAAATTTTGCATCTTTGTTCATCAGAGAGATTGGTCTGAAATTGTCTTTCCTTGATGTGTCTCTGCCTGGTTTTGGTATCAGGATGACATTAACTTCATAGAATGTTTTTGGAAGGGTTTCTCCTTTTCTATTTCATGGAATAATTTGAGGAGTGTTGGTATTAATTCTTCTGTACAAGTCTTGTAGAACTTGGCTGTGAATCTGTCTGGTCCTGGACTTTTCTAGGTTGGTAGGCTTTTGATGGCATCTTCTATTTCCTTGATTGAAATTGATCTCTTTAAATTGTGTATATAATTCTGACTCAGTTTGGGTTGATCCTATGCTTCTAGAAATTTGTTCATGTCTTCAAGGTTTTTCTATTTATTGGAGTATAAATTTTTTAAAAAAGTTTCCAGTTGTCTTCTTTATTTCAATATTGTCTATGGTGATATTTCCTTTTTCATCATGAATTTTACTAATTGGAGTTTTCTCTCTCCTTTTAGTTAGGTTGGCTAAGAGTTTGTCAATTTTATTTATTTATTTTTTTGAACCAGCTTTTTTGTTTTGTCAATTTTTTGAATTGTTTCTTTTGTTTCAATTTCATTGATTTCAGCCCTGGTTTTAATTATTTACTGTCTTCTACTATGTTTGGTGTTGATTTGTTCTTCATTTTCAAGGGCTTTGAGATGTAATGCCAGATTGTTTATTTTTGAATTCTTAATCTTTTAATGAATGAGCTTAATGCAATGAACTTTCCTTTTAGCTCTGCCTTCATAGTGTCCCAGAGATTTTGATATGTTGTATCTGAGTTCTCATTTACCTCTAAGAATTTTTTTTAAAATCTCCTCTCTGATGTCTTCTGTTACCCATATGTCATTCAATAGCATATTATTTAGTCTCCAGGTATTGGAGTAGTTTCTATTTTTTAATCTGTCATTGATTTCTAATTTTATTCCATTATGATCATATAAAATGAAGGATAGTATCTCTACTTTTTTGTATTTGCTAAGACTTGCTTTGCAGTATAACATATGATCTATTTTGGAGAAGGATCCATGTGCTGCTGAGAAAAAGGTATATTCCCTCATTGGTGGATGAGATATTCTATATATGTCTGTTAAGTCTAAATTATTGATTGTTTTATTGAGTTCTATAGTTTGTTTATTTTTTTGTTTGGAATATCTGTCCAGTGGAGAGAGAGGTGTGTTAAAGTCAGTCAGTATTATTGTGCTGTGGCCTATTTGATTCTTGTAGTTGAGAATGGTTTGTATAATATACACAGATGCCCCATTGTTGGCGCATAGATATTTATGATTGTTATATCTTATTGATGTATGATTCCATTAAGCAGTATGAAATGTCCTTCTTTATCCCTTTCATTAAATTTGGTTTAAAGTACACCTTATCTGATATGAGAATGGAAACCCCTTCTTGTTTACACCATCCATGTGAGTGGTACATTTCTTCCCACACTTTCCCTTCAGTCTGTGGATGTATTTTCCTGTGAGATGAGTCTCTTGAAGGCAGAATATCATTGGGTCTTTTTTACTCCAATCTGTCAATCTATGTCTTTTAATTGATGAGTTTAGGCCATTCACATTCAGAGTTATTATTGAAATATGGTTTGTATTCCTGGTCATTTTGGTTTATTTTTGGTTTTTAACTTGACTTGATTTCTCCTTTGATTGGTTTTTCCTTTAGTGTAGTTCTTCTCTCTGCTGATTTTCATTGTTGTTTTTCATTTCTTCCTCATGGAATATTTTGCCAAGATTGTTGTGTGGTGCAGGCTTTCTTATTGTAAGTTCTTTTAACTTTTGCTTATCATGAAAATTTTTATTTCATCATCAAATCTGAAGCTTAATTTTTCTGGATATAAGATTCTTGGTTAGCATCCATTTTCTTGCAGATCTTGGTATATATCTCCTGGCTTTGAGGGACTAGGTTGAAAGATTGGCTGAGACCCAAATTGGTCTCCTGCTATATGTAATCTGATTCTTCTCTTACGGCCTTTAAAATTCTATTCTTATCTGGGCATGGTGGCTCATACCTATAATCTCAGCACTGTGGGAGGCTGAGACAGGAGAATCCCAAGTTCAAAGCCAGCCTCAGCAATGTGCTAAGCAACTCAGTGAGACCCTGTCTCTACATAAAACACAAACTAGGGCTGGGGATGTGGCTCAGTGGTCAAGTACCCCTGAGTTTAATCCCTGGTACCAAAAAAAAAAAAAAAAAAAAATTCTATCCTTATTCTATATGCTAGGCATTTTCATTATAATGTGACTGTGTGTAGATCTGTTGTAGTTTTGTACATTTAGTGTCCTATAAGCCTCTTGTATTTGATTATCCAATTCATTCTTCATATTTGGGGAAATTTCTGGTATTATTTCATTGAAGAGATTGTTCTTTCCTTTGGTTTGAATCTCTGTACCTTCCTCTATTCTGACAAATCTTAAATTTGGTCTTCTGATGCTATCGCATAGTTATTGACTATTCTGTTCATGGTTCTTACCATCTTCACTGTGTGGTCAACTGTATTTTCAAGATTGTATATTGTGTCTTCATTGTCTGAGGTTCTGTCTTCCAAGTGATCTAGTCTGTTAGTGATGATTTCTATTGAGTTTTTGGTTTGGTTTCTTGTTTCCTTTATTTCAAGGATTTCTGATTTTTTCCCCCAGAATATCTCTTTCTTGAAGTAATCATTTGCTACCTGTATTTGCTTCCTTACCTCTTTTTTGGTATGATCAATGGTTGCCTGTATTTGCTCTCTTATGCCATTCTTTAATTTGCAGATCATTTTAATTATGTACAAGCTGAACTCCTTCTGTGACATTTCATCAACTGTGCTGTCAATGGATTCTGTTATTGTAGTATTTCGCTTTTTGGGGGGCACCATCTTTCCTAGTTTCCCTAGTTTTTTTTCATGTTGTCTATGTTTCTTACAGTGCAGATCTGAGGTATAGGAGTTTCTACCCTATGATTTTGTAGTGTCCCTTCAGTTTACCTGTACCTTACCTTGGTGTTGGGCTTCCAGGCCCTGGCCAGTATCCCAAGATGGAGGCTACTGCAACTAAAGATGGTGGCAGCAGTAGCGGTGGTAACTCAAGGTAGTAGTGGGGGTGTCCCAAGATGGATGCGACCACTTTCGGAGATGAGGCTGAAAGGGTGGGACTTACAATGGTTTGGGGCTGCCTGTTCGGAGATGCAGTGCTGTGGCGGGCCGCTGCCTCCAGGCCCTGTCTCTTGTCTCAAGGTGGTTGTTAATATGTGGGGAAGTCTGTGGCTATGGCTACAGTGTTCCAAGATGGAGGTGGGGGAGTGAAGCATTGGTAAATGGGGAGTGACTTTGTGGTCTTCCACTCTACAGAGGGATGGTCCTGGGCCTGGGCTGTCATGATGGTGGGGGATCTATGGGTCCCAGGCCTGGGCCTAGGCTCCCCTGCACGTCAGAGGGGGTTATCCTGGCCTTTGTAGGTAGGTGGGTCAGCAGGGGTGGTCTGGGCCTGACCTAGGCTTGGGCTCTTGAGCAGATTGAAGGATAGTTCCTGAGTCTGGGCCTGCACTCCCATGTGGGTTGGCGGGGGTGTTCCTGGGCCTAGGTCTGGGTTCTGCGTGTTCATTGCACTTTATTAGTAAGACTTTTGGGCTATTCTCTATATTAGGCTTGTCATTAAAAATTATTAAATTTGAGCATGTAGGCAGATTTGAATTTGGGTATGAGGAACATTTGGCAAAAAGTAAATCATCATACTAGTAAAATTTTGAAAGTAAAATTATTGATTAAATTATACCATGGAAAGTGTATGAATCATATGCTTTATTAATATTTATATAAACAGAAATCCACTTTACCACTCAGAATAAGATGTATACTTGTCAAGCATTACAGATGATCCTGTCATGTCTCCCTTGCAGTCAGTACTTCCCTCAAATACAGCCCCTCCTTTGAAGTTTATGTTATACCTGTTCTTAGACCTCATGTGAAAGGAGCCACATAAAATGGAATCTTTTTTGTATGACTTCTTTGACTCAGTATTGCATCTTTGAGATTCATCATGTTTTTGTGTGTTGCACATTGTTGTATTTCTGTGTAGTGTTGTATTTCTGTGTTTGTGTATGTGTGTGTGTATCTACATGCACGCATAATTGTACATATATATAACATACATACATATCCACACAATGATATATGATATATATTATCATTTATTATTCTACTGTTCATAAAAATTTGTTTTCAACTGGATATCCACATGTAAAAGAATGAGACTAGATCCCTCTCTCTGACCTTGCATGGAAGTCAGATCAAAATGGATCAGAGATCTAGAAATTAGACCAGAATATTTGCAACTGACAGAATAAAACACAGGGTCAACACTCCATTATATTGGGGCAAACATTTTCTTCCTCAGCCAGACTTTTAAAGCTCAAGAAATAAAATTAAGAATCAATAACTGGAAATGCCATAAATGGATGGGGTTGGAGAACATCATGATAAGTGAAATAAGCCAGTCTCAGAAAACCAAATGCCAAATGTCGTCGTTGATAAGTAGATGCTGATCCATAATGTGGGGGAGGACACGGGAAGAATGGAGGAACTCTGTTCACAGGGATAGGAAGGGGAAGGGGGCATGGGGACAGTAAAAATGGTGGAATATGATAGACATCATAGCCTTAGCTTTATGCATGACTGCATGTATATTGTGATTCTACATTATATACAACCAGAGGAATGAAAAGCTGTGCTCCATCTGTGTATAATGAATCGCACTCTACTATCACGTAAACCTAAACAGAACAAATTAAACAAACAAAAAAAGAATCAATAACTGGAATGCTATCAAATTAAAAAGCTTCTGCATAGCAAAGGAAATGATTAAGAGTGTAAGGAGAGAGCCTACAGAATAGGGGAAGATCTCTGCCAGCTACTCCTCTGACAGAGGATTGATATACAGAATACATAAAGCACTCAAAAAACTGACACTAACCAACCAACCAACCAACCAACAAACAACAAATAGACCAATCAGTAAATGTACAAAAGATCTAAACAGATGTTTATCAAAACAATAAATACAAATGGCCAAAAATTACATGAAAAATTGTTCAAAATCTCTAGCAATGAGGGAAATGCAAATCCAAACTACATTGAGATATCATCTCACCCTGGTCAGAATGTCAATTATCAAAAATACAAATGATGATACCTGCTGGCAAGAATGTGGGAAAATGCTTCACTTATACATTTTCAGTGTGACTAGAATTCATACAACCTCTTTGGAAAGTAGTATGGAGATTCCTCAAAAAAAAAAAAAAAAAAGAAAGAAAGAAAGAAATGGAACCACCACCTGACCTAGCTATTTTTCTCCTTGGAATTTTTCCAGAAGAACTAATATCAGCCTACCATAGCAATACAGTTACATCAGTGTTTATGGCAGTGCAACTCACAATAGCTAAAGTAAGGAACCAGTCTAGGTGCACATCAATAGATGGATGAATTAGAAAAAATGTCATATATATACACACAATGAAGTTTTACACAGCCATAAATATGAATGGAATTATGCCACTTGGTGGAATATGGATGGAACTAGAGAACATCATGTTAAGTTAAATAAGCCAAACCCAGAAAGTCAAGGGTTGAATGTCTTCCCATATGCATAAACTAGAGCTAAGTAAGAGGGAAAAAAGGGAGTCATGTATCATAAAAATAGAAGGAAGAATAGGGAAGAATAGCAGAGTAGAAGAAAGAGATTGAGGAGGAGGGAGAAAGGGGAGGAAATGTGGAATGTACTTGACAAAACTATACCATGTGTATGTATAAATATACCAATACGAATTCCATTTTTAATGTGTATTTATAGAATGCCAATTAAAAATATGAAAGGAAGTCCAGTAGACTATAGGAAGGGAAATGGAAGGAGAAGGGGAGGGAAAGAGGATGCAGTAGGCAATGAAATGGAGAAAATTAAATTTCATGCATATACTAATGAAAACATAAAATTTTGTTTTTCTATTACACATAAAATTGATATGATCAACAAGTTTTAAAAAATCTTACAAGTTTTAAAAAATATATTTTAAGGGCATTAATATATGCATAACTAGTTAGCAAAAATAAAAACTCCAAAGAGGGAGAAATGGATCTGATTAAATGATACCAAGACCTATGATCATCACATGAGAGTACGAATATGATGTACCTTAACTGGTATGGAGGCCAGAAATGTTAGAGGTTTCCAAAGCTTTGGAAACAAGTTGTTGCCTAAGGAATGAAAAAAAAAAAAAAAACCTAAATAAATATTTTGAATTGCTTCCTTCTAGCTAATTAAGGTATGATTATGCAATTCTGCTTCTCTGATGATCCAGCTGCTCAAATTTTCAAGCAAACTTGCTGAAATGAAACAGATACTTCATGAAATCGATTTTAATCTGTGCCATTTTACAAGGGTTACAGTTTTACCTAAGTACCACATAAGTGGTTTGTTTAAACATCTCAGTTATATTTTATGAGCTGGATTTCGTGTATAATTGAAAGGGAAGTGAAACCATTAAGACTTGCTCTTTGGCACTGTCACTGGTATTTCCATTAGTTTGTCAAAGTAAAGATTATATAATGCTATTAAAAATGGATAGTTGTATTAAACCAATTTCTCTAAAATATAAACATGTAAAATGTTTTACTTCTTTTGCCTGAACCTGTCAGATCAATATATTTATGTAAGAGATTTGTTCTCAAATTATCGTCTCTGTACTGAAAGTACCAGCTCCAGCTTCACTTGAGAGCTTGTTAGAAATTCAGATTTGGGGCTCTACCCAAGACCTACAGAATCAGAAACACTGTGGGCAGGTCCAGCAAACTGTATTTTAGGATGTCCTGCAGGTGATTCTGAGACACAGTGATGTTTAAGAATGACTGGTTTAAGGTGTAGTTTTTTAATCCTGGCTGTGCATTGGACGCACCAGTAAGAGTCAGAAAATAAGGAGTCAGAAAATGCAGAGGCTGAGTTTCAGCTCAGGATTCCTATTCAAATGGTCTGAGGAGGTATGGGCATTGGGAATTTTGAAATCTCCCTAAGTGATTCAAATGTGGAGTCAAGATTGAGAGCCACTCTTTCAGCAGCATCGAAGGAAACAACATCCTCAGTTTGCTACCAGCTGGACACTGGATAAGAGCTGGAAACTATAGTTTTGCATTTTGAGATAGGTCTTTGATACCGTTCCTTTCTTCATCTGAGTCTGGGTACCAAAACATAGTGCCCCAGAAAGCAAAAGACCATTGATTATTAAAAGTGGCTTTCTTATTTCAGCTCAGTGGAAAACCTTTCAGTCAAGAAAATAGAAAGAGTTCATTCAGTGAAGCACATGAGGAGCTATTGAATTGATAAAGAGGTTCAGTTAGAAAGGAGAATCAATTCTAGGTTCTTCTAGGTATGGGAAGTTTGCAGGGGGTGCTACTTAGCTGAGGGCTGAGAGGTATGGGCATTGGTAACTCTTAAGGCTGAAATATGTAGGCTGATCAGAGGAACAGTGTAGTTTTATATCTCATTCTTCAAGGTGAAACCGTGCTAAAGGCCTTATTTTCCTCAAATTGCTTACTTATTCCAAGACTCAAGCCTTAACAACTTGTGTTTCCTTTGCTTTAGAATGTTTTGTTTTTCATAAATTTTTCACTTTATAGATACTATTTATTTGTGGAGCATCATGGGATAGGAAACATACCTACTCTGAAAATGTGCAGGAATACCCTGGGATGTGGAGGAAGGCCCATTTCATATTCATGGATTGATACTAAAGTCACAAAAAACTGAGAGTTCACAAAGTGGTGAAAGCCTCCATCTAAAACCTATCTGATTTAAAGGAAATTTGCTAACCCCTGTTTGTCCTTACCCTGACAACATCTTTTGTTATGAAGGGGAAGAGGAAAGACTGTGAACAAATGTGATGGAAGAATTTGTTTTGCAATTTACACGAGCTGTATTCAGAGATGTCATCTGCTGAGATAATTTTGGGACATCATTATCATCCCCAGAAAGCCAGGAACAATGAATCCTACTAATATTTTGCAAGAAAAACAGTTTGACAACTGGGTCCTAACTGCAATCCAGCTCCCTAAGACTTTCAATGTCTAACTTTTTCTTTCTCTCTTTTAGCATCTCCATGCCCAGTGGCAATAAACCAATTCTTAGATGAAAGATGCAGGCTGATAGAGAAATAGAATGCCATGACCCTGCGCTTTCCAGGCTTGTTTCTCAGGGAACTAGTTGGATCTGGGTCCAAACGATCACCTTGCAGACACCTTGAGGACTTGTGTCTTCTGAGTGTAGAATGGAGTTTTGTTAATGGTGAAAATCTAATGCAACTGGACAGGTGTCATTATCAATTTTACCTATTATAAATTTAGCTGTAATGTATCTGGGCAAGGGTTTTTCACACACCATAGATTCTCACAGGCATTCAATGCAGGTTTTAAACATTTACGATCATAAAAATGGTGGTGATGGGGTTATTTACATAAGCAGATATTGGCTGCTTATGATTGTTCCAGATTTCAGAGGTGTACATCCTTATTCCTGAGTTATTGAGAGAAATTACTGTAAAAATTCAGAAATTTTTTCAATGTGTTAGTGGTTCCTCAAATATGAGATGACAATGAGCCAGAAAAATTTACCGTAATCTTAGTTCATTACAACTGAATTCATATAAAACTCCAACTGGACTCACCCAGCAGTTGGGATTTCATTCCACTTTCTGTCCAAGTTTTCCAGTGATTTTGACTTGAGAGTTTTACAAGAGGCTCTTGCAGTAAAGGCCTAGAAGTTGCCATGGTTCAAATCAAGTCAGATGTGGTTTTTGTCAGTGTCTAAAATTGTGGGTATTTGTAGGATTGCCAGGAAGTAAACAAATTTGGAAGAAGATGTTCTAGGTGGCATGGCTGAAATGCTGAATTTGAAGCAGTTTTTGTGATAAATGGGGCTCTGAGAAAGAGACCTGGATTCTCCTTAAAGTTCTAACAGAAGGTGATTGACTCTGGCTTTATTTTACTTGGGATTGAATAATATAAGTAGCAATTAGGGTAGCTGCTGATTCCAAATATGTCAGAGAGAAAATCCAACCAATTGTCTATACAACTTCTTCAGCTATACTAACATTCATTTTGTAAGACTCAAAGTGCAATTTATTTTAAATGAGGAACGTCTCACTATTTTAACATGCAGTTCTCATTCTTTCTTCACATCATCTGCATAGCAAAATATGGACCCTGAAAATTGTTTTTTTTTTTTTCTTCTTACCAGCAGCTATGTGGTCCAGCTTAGACCATTTGGTAAACGTTATTGAAGGCTATTGAATGAAAATAATCATGTCTTGGAAGGAGCAAGGATCAGGTAGCAGAAGCAGTTACATCCTATAAGTGAAAATAGATGTATATAGCTTCATTTAAAATAGCTTGTTATGAATCAGACATAACTTTCCCGTGTTCATATATGAATACACCACCAGTGAAACTCTGTATCATGTACAATCACAATAATTGGAATCTTAATTAGAATAAGTTATATCCCATGTAATTATAACATGTCAAAATACAGTCTACTTTCATGTATTTCTAAAGAGAATAAATAAATTAAAAAAGATTAAAAAATAGCTTGTTTTTGATGATCCTGTGAAACATATGAGATGTGTCTCTCAGAGGATGCTATAGATTTTGTAAAATAACATCTTTCTCCTGGTTTCATTTATTATCATTGTTTGGCCCAAATTGTTCCTACAGGTGCTCTCAGATTGCTCATATAGAGATGTACTTGACTCTGGATGGTATACACCTTTACTAATTGTAAACAGCAGAACATGGAGTCCTGGGTGTCCCAGCCAGAAATTCTGCCTTCCATTCTCTGCTCGGAGATAAACCCCATAATGTTTCTCCATCTTATGTCTCCTCTCATGAAATGAGGTAGTCAATGAATCTATCATGTCTCAGGGATGAAATAGATGAAGAAAATACTTGAAGAAGAGAGAGTTTTTATAGCTTTTCATTTATTTGTTTTGTTTTTGTACTGGGGATTGAACCTAGGGGCACTTAACCACTGAGCCACATCTCTGGCCCTTTTTATTTTTTATTTTGAGAAAGGGTCTTGCTAAGTTGCTGAGACCAGCCTCGAAAGTGCAATCCTTCTGCCTCAGTTTCCTGAGTCCATACGATCAAAGGCATGTGCCACCATGTGCAGCCAAGAGACAGCTTTTTGAAGAAAGGCTCTTTGTAAACATCAGATAACAATAAGAAATTTTTAAAATATCAAGGCTCTTCAGTCTGGAGAAAAAATAATTGATAAAACTACATCTAATAGACATTTCTCAAACACTATTTCCTGTAGTATGTTTATCTTTGAGGGATTCAGCACAGACTTAAACTATAGATGTGCAGCATGTCTTTGCAGTAGGCTCAGAAGTTGGAGATAGGGTGGCTGAAAAGATGTATTTTTATGCCCTCACCCCATGGAAATTGAGTGGTAGCACAGAAACCAACTATGGTCTTTGCCCTTCTCTAATAATAACTAACTTAATGGGAGCCTCCCCATATCAGACACAATATGTATTGTTGTGTCTTTTATATCATAATTATTTGTGGCCATGTCTGTCTTACTTGTTGACAATCAGTTCATCATGGTAATTTCAGCATCCAGCCAAATGTCTGGCGCAGAGAAGGTACTCAAGATAGGTTTGAAAAATGAAAACTAATATTGGCTTCCATTAAGGAGCCCAAGCTAGGATTGAGGATGTATATCAATGGTAGAGCATTTGCCTTGCACATGAGAGGTCCTGGGTTTGACCACCAACATGGAAAAAAAAAAGACATTATTTGTTAAGTCCATTTCTAGACACTTTTACATCTGATAGTATATATAATCCCCATTATAGCCGTGGGTACACACCAATCTGCATGACAGATAAAACAGGAAGATTATTGAGGGACACTTTATAATCAGACAACCCAGAGAACTTTTAGGGTACACAGTTCTCAGACTCCCATTATCTCATAACTTTCACATGGCCAATAGTTATGTAAAGACAAACACTTTGTCCACATCAGTAGCTCTCAAAATGTATCTCAGATCAACTCAGTATCACTTGAAAATTTGTTAGAAATGCAAATTCTTGAGCCACAGTCAGACTCTGAAACTCTAGGGGTAGGACCCGAAAATCCTACTTGTTTTATTAAGTCTTCTGACTGGTCGAGGCACACCAAAGTCTAAAAAACTATTATTTCATATAGTTGTGGTGGGAATAGGGATTAGGACAATATGCAAGGAACATCTAGGTGATTATGAACCTTTAGAAGCTCCTCTGCTGTGGGAAATGGCCACATGAGGGGTAGATAGGATGAGACCAGGGGCTGGAACCAGTCTGTCCATTGACATAATGAGAGCTGCTGAGCCAGCTTTCTGTTAGGTTAGCTGAAAAGAGAGAAGAGTCTCTATGGCCATCCTCATCAATTCCTTATCAGCTATGTGCTACTAATGTGGCTCTACAGAAGTGGGAAGTGAAGTGCAGGTAAGATGAGCACCTTGCCCCTAGTGTTCAAGTTCTGATTGTGGAGCCCCAATTCCAATCCATGCCATCTCACTCTAGGTCAATGGTTCTTAAACTTGGGTGTCAGAACCATCTGGAGGACATGGCAAACAAAATCATCCAGGTCTTCTCCTACTTCAAATTATTTGGGTCTGTGCATTCTCCAGATGATTCTGAAATGTCCCAAAGTTTGAGAACACTCTTCCTTTTTAAAAATATTTTATTTGTTTGTTCTAATTAGTTATACATGACAGCAGAATGCATTTTGATTCACAGTACACAAAAGGAGAATAATTTTTCCTTTCTCTGGTTGTATACAAAGCAGAGTCACACCATTTGTGTCATTGCACATGTAACTAGGGTAATGATGTCCATATAATTCTACCATCTTCTCATACTCCCTCTCTTCCTCTTCCTCCCCTTTGCCCTATCCAAAGTTCCTCCATTGCTTCCGTGCCCTACTCCCCCATGATGGATCAGCATCCACTCATAAGAGAAAACATTTGGCCTTTGATATTTGGAGACTGGCTTACTTCATTTAGCATGATATTCTCCAAGTCCATCCATTTACCTGCAAATGGCATGATTTTATTCTCTTTAAACACTGAGTAATATTCCATTGTGTATATATACCACAGTTTCTTTATCCATTCATCGGTTGAAGGGCATCTAGGTTGCTTCCACCGTTTGGCTACTGTGAATTTTGCTGCTATAAATATTGAAGTGGCTGCTTCACTGTAGAATGCTGTTTTTAAGTCCTTTGAGTATAGACTGAGGAGTGGGATAGCTGGGTCAAATGGTGGTTCCATTCCAAGTTTTCTAAGGAATTTCCATACTGCTTTCCAGATTGGTTGCACCAATTTGCAGTCCCATCAGCAATGTAAGAGTGTGCCTTTTCCCCTGTATCCTTGCCAACACTTATTGTTGCGTATATTTATAATAACTGCCATTCTGACTGGCGTGAGATGAAATCTTAGAGTAGTTTTGATTTGCATTTCTCTAATTACTAGAGATGTTGAAGATTTTTCATATGTTTATTGATTGATTGTATATCTTCTGAGAAGTATCTATTTAGCTCCTTAGCCCATTTATTGATTACTGTATTATTTTTTTTGGTTAAGTTTTTCGAGTTCTTTATATATCCTGGAGTATAGTGCTCTATCTGATGTGTGTGTGGTAAAAATTTGCTCCCATTCTGTAGGCTCTTTCTTCACCTTACTGATTGTTTCTTTTGCCTAGAAGAAGCTTTTTAGTCTGAATCTATCCCATTTATTGATTCTTGATTTTATTTCTAGAACTAATAAATGAATTAAGCAAAATAGCAGGATATAAAATGAACACCTATAAATCATAAATCAAATGCATTTTTTACATCAGTGATAAATCCTTTGAAAGAGAAATTAGGAAAACTACTCCATTTACAATAGCCTCGAAAACAAAATATTTGGGAATCAACCTAACAAAAGAGGTGAAAGACCTCTACAATGGAAACAACAGAATGCTAAAGAAAAATTAAAGAAGGCCTTAGAAGATGGAAAAATCTCCTTTGTTCTTGAATAGGAAGAATTAATATTGTCAAAATGACCATGCTGCCAAAAGCTTTATACAGCTTTAATGAAATTACAATCAAAATTCTAATGACATTCCTCATAGAAATAGAAAAAAGCAATTCATCTGGAAAAATAAGAGACCCAGAATAGTCAAAGAAATCCTTAGCAAGAAGAGTGAAACAGGTGGCATCACAACACCAGATCTTAAACTATATTAAAGAGCAATAGTAACAAAAATGGCATAGTATTGGTACCAGAATAGATATGTAGATCAATGGTACAAAACAGAGGACACAGAGACAAACCCACATAAATACAGTTATCTCATACTAGACAAAGTTGCCAAAAACATATATTGGAGAAAAGATAGCCTCTTCAACATATGATTCTGGGAAAACTGAAAATCCATATGCAACAAAATGAAATTAAGCCCCTATCTGTCACTATGCATAAAACTCAACTCAAAGTGGATCAAGGACCTGGGAATTAGACCAGAGGCCCTGTGCCCAATAGAAGAAAAAGTAGTCCCAAATCTTCATCCTGTTGGATTAGGACCTAACTTCCTTGAGAACACTTTTCTATAGCATTAGTTCTTAACTCTGGCATAGAATATGGAAGGGACTCAAAGGTTCAGTTTCTGTCCCAGACCAATTGCTTCAGAAACTCTCTTCCTGGAGCCATGACATCAGCATCTATCAAAGCTTCCAGGTGATCTCAGGTGTACCTAGGGCTCAGGACTGCTACTCCAAAATCTATACTCCTACTAAACAACAGGCTGCAGCTGCCTCTTAGTGGAGGTCATGGTCCCAAACTACCTGAAGCAATGCTGGGAGGTAGTTACACTTGGTCATAGTTTGCTGCTCTGGAATTTTTTTTTTTAAATTTCTCAAATGCTGTTATCTCTAAAATGATCTTTGGCAATTTTTTGTAGTTCTGAGGTTTGTTCTTAGCAACTGCTTGTCTTCCCTTTCTTTAGGATCTACCCCACCATCCAGAATATCTTGCTCTTCAGACCAGCCTCTCATTCTTGTTCTTTGAAGCTTCCTTTCTCCATCCAGAAACTCCTGCCAGGGTCATATTTGCTCAGGTCTTTTGTTTATACAGCTTCCCCTATGTTATGATACCTTCAGTGGAATCATGGTATTAATTTTCTTTGGCTAATCTTCTTTGCTAAGTGTTACCTTTAGATGAACTTGTATCAAAAATGCCCATGTTGATGTTGATCAAATTATGGTGTATGTGTGTATGAATATGGCATAATGAATCCTACTATTTATGTATATTTACAGTGTACCAGTTTTAAAAGCTTCAAAAAAATCAGATTCTTGATTTCTCTATAGTTCTTGTTAATTAGAATATTTAGTCTCAGAGATTTTATAATAAAGTATTTTTTTATTTTAATAACATACCAGTTTTAAAGTGATCCTTTTTCACACTGAGTTTGAGATTGATCCCTCTTAACCATGCACAATGTCACAGAGACTATAGATTATATTCTGTATCTGATGAAGTAATGACTTGTAAAATGTTAATAGCTGGTTAGGGCAGGTATGTAACTTTTACAAGAGTCCTTTCCACTTAACCAAAATTGATTAAGGATATCAGCCTTTATTTCTTACCACGGGAGACCACTGTGCATGTATTTAAGGAAAGGTCTCCCAGCACTGCTCTGTAATCACATTTTTTTTTAATGACTATCAGCTCCCCAGGTTTGTACTATAGCAGGCCCTGTTGTCCTACTTCTTCCACCCATTAAAGGGTATTCAAGGACAGAGCAGGTGTCTTACTTTTCCTGGCAACTGTGCATCCTTCACCTGCAGCCCAGACAACCAGGTTCCAGCATTTGTAAATGTTTATAGAGTATTATTCTTACCGGTTTCTGGGATAGCATAATACAAATGGCTTGCCCTGTGTTTGGAATTGATGGTTTTCAAAGACTCTATTTCCAAATCAAATACCTAAATTGGCACCCAATTCCTAATTACCCATTGATTCTCTAAATATCCCATGAACTCCACCAAATAGAAACTGGAAACGAACTAAAACATACGAACTGCCCAATGGATGGATGCTATTTGAAGAAGTAATTTTAAAATTTCACTTTATTTTTAAAGATTTGCTACCTGGAAGAGACTGTGTACTTGGAACTATTTTATTTTGATGAAAAAATAATTGTAGAGTATTCATGTTTTTTAAGAGAGTTTATTTTACTGAATCATTATGCTTGTTTTTTTTTTTTCCGCCTCAAACCTGGACAATGATTTCTGTGCTCGACGAGTATAATTTGAAGACCACTATTCCATTTTAAGCATTTTCCATAATTGATAGAATCCACAGATGTCAAGCCTTCAATTCTTATTACATATTAGAATCATCTGGGAACATTTAAATTATTTTATCCCAAGTTCCATTCTCTGAACTTCAGGTCAAATTGGTCTTGGGTGAAAGCTAATCACATGTACTTAAAAGAAAAAGAATCTTCCCAGATGAGTCCAAAGGACAGGCTGGGCAGAAAACCCTAGATCAGAAATGAAATATTTGAAATGAATTAATAAGGATAATGGTCAAAATGATGTACTTTTCTGTTTGTTTTATAATGCTCATTTTGGAAAAAAAAGGAGATTGTTTAAATTCTCTTCTATTGCTTTGCTTAATTTTCTATGTTAACTTAAAGAAATCATTTTAAATTATTTTTGCAACAAGATGGGCACAACTAATATTTAGGGTAGAAGCAAATTCATTTGAAAGCATTCTGATATCTAATGAAATTAAGACAGTGAAAGTCAACTAGACAAGGCCAATGATGGTTAAAAATTTATTTTATATAGCAGAAATTTACTGCTAAATACTAGAGATTGTGTTTTGGTTATTGGAGGTTAAAAGGTAGGTGAGATAATCCTGTATTAGGGTTCTTTGGTTGCAAGCAACAGAATTCAATTCTGCTAACTCCAGCAGAAAGGAAATTTATGAGAAGATTTGAGGGTAAATGTGGAAAATATGACACTTTTAGGAAAATTAGAAGAAAAGTCAGAAAGGACAAAACCAAAAAATTCTAGGATTTCAGTGAGAGCAACTATACAACTGTTGTTGGGGCTCCAATGTTAGAATGAGCATACTCAATTTTTTTTGAAACTTTTCATTACAAGGTGCAAAGTTCCAAGGCAGAAAGTTCAGCTTTTCCAACTTAAATAAAGTGCTTACAAGTTTGCTGAAGGAAGCCAGACACTTTGATTTGTAGTCTCACAAAGACTGGACCACACGAGGGGAAATAATTTCCCATAAAACTGTTACCAAAAGAATAATGTCAGACAATCCAAATCATCCTCGTGGGGGCCTTCATTAAACAACTAACTGAAAGACAATCAGATATACAAGATGTAATAATTTCATGGAAATAATATTTTTCTTTCTTCAGTAATGCTGGGATTGAACAATTGATCTCAGGGTCTTGTGAATGCTCGGCAAGAATTCTACCACTGAGCTGCACTTCATTGCCCAGAAATGATCTTTAATATAATCCATTTTCAATAATTTATACCTAAAATAGCCTGGAGAGATAAACATTATCATCTTAAGTTTCAACAGGTATTGTGGGAATTAAAGCAGAGCCACTTGATTGGTTGGCAAAGGTCACAGTGGTGACAAATGGCGATGCTGGGGTAAACTTATAGAGCATCAGACTATCACCACATACATTCTTGCCTATTAATTCCTAAGCATGTTAAGAATGTTAATATGAAAGAGAAAACAGGGAGAGATGATAGGTGTCTCAGGAGGAAAAACTCTCTTTTTGGGGATTGGGAAGACCTTCAGTACTGTTAAGAACTGTGGAAACAGTAGTTCAAAAGAAGACTGTAAAAAATTGTGTTTCAGGGAAGAGAAAAGAGCCAATGAGGACTTAAAAACAGTTAAATAAACCAGAGATAAAAGTGTCGGTATGTGGGTTAGATGAGGTCTTGGGTTGGGATTTTATTTGCCCAGTAATAGAAAACAGTTAACACTTTCTGATTAAGGGTACGGAAGGGAGGAATAAGGAAATCTGTGTTTAAGAAAAGCAGTCCGTAGTGAAGGGGAGCTAGAAAAGACCTCAGGACTTTGTGTTGGTGAATTGTCTTATTTTATAGATAAAAAGGGGGTGTTCTGCGGTCCAATGAATGGAAGAGGGAGTTCTAGCTGGTGGTATCAGGAATCTACAATTGGAAAAGGTAATCTCTTGGGAAACTTGTGGACCTGTCTGATAAATAAAGGGATGGGCTTCATACATAACATTTGCCTGTCTCCTTCCCTAGGTGTTTGTGCTGGTTGTCATTGGTATTACATATAAATGCTGGTGTGTGTGCATTAAATTCAGACTGTCAATGTTCAGTTTTCAGAAAGACAAACTATGATTCTTATATCAATATTGAATATTTTAGCATATATGTATATAATATAAAGGTAGAATACTTGTATATTCAATATAAACATATAATATAAATATCAAACACAGAATTAAAAATAGTTCATTTGTATAACTCACCCAGAAAAATGGCAAACCTGGTTCAAAGAGCCTTTGAGGATTGTTTGTAGTTCATCAGGAAGGGTATAAGGAATAAGATTTTAGTAAATTAAAGCTCCAAAAAATTAAAGACCTACTGGGCAATAATATGATAACCTTTGTGGCTGTCTATTCTACCTGAAAACATAATTTTCAACTCTATAGATATAATATCTTAACTATGCTAATGGGTAAACTCACTGAGGGTGGGCCCAAATCAAGTGCAAATAGATAATCAAACAAGGTTCATTTATTTTTCTAGAGAAGAGCAAAGGTTGGTAAATTACAGTGGACCAAAATCCACTGACCACTTGTTTTTGTAAATAAAGTGTCTTGCAAGCAAAGCTACATCCACTGTTTGTGTGTTGCCTGTGGTTGCTTTTGTGGTACAAAAAGCTGAATAATTATGACAGCAGTGTGTGGTCCCTAAGGCCTAAAATATGTACCATGCGACCCATCGAAAAAGTTTCTTGTCCCCTGACCTAAAGAATGAAATAATCATTGGGTGGACTTTTAAACAAGGAATATGCAACCCTCTTCTTGTTCATTTGTGGATTTGGGGTAATTTCTCTGAACAAGAGAATATTCTTTCTTAGTATGTAGTGAAGTTTTAACTTGTAATAAATCTAAATATTTAACCAATTTCCTCAATTAATTATCATGAAAAATGTTTTATAATGTATTTTGTTTTTTTTTTAATACCAGCATCTTTTACTTCTAACTTTATTCATAAGTTAACAGGACATTGGTTTATTTTACATTGTAACTTGATGGATTGAGTACCATTAATTCTCTCATTTTTCTTCTTCCAAGTATTTATATTTTCAATTACCTGTCTCCCTAAATACATACAGAATTATGGCCTCAATTCCATTGAAATGTCACTTGATAGTTATTAAATTTGCATTTATGCTGGGAAGATGGTATTCATAATCAGGAAGATGAGATTTTTATGCTTTATATTACCCTGGTAAAAATGACATATTTCCCCCTGTGTGTTAGTAATTTACTTTCTCCTATACTAATTACGTGGCTATATATTTTATTTATTTTTTCTATACTGAAGATTTTTTTATTAAAGTAACATTTGTTCTATGTGAATATGCATTTTTGACCTAATACTTCATTGTCATAGGCATTGTAATTACTTCTTTGAATCTTCGGTGTGTCCAATTTTAGTGTTTTTATCATATGGAAGTTTTAAATTGTAAGGTATCAAGTTTATCTTAGCACTGAAAATAATCTTTTGTTTTATTTGTCTTGTTTAATAAATTCTTCCTTTAAGATTGATATGTACATAGCCTCATATATATTGTTTCAAATGCTTTGAATTTTACCATACAAGTATGATATTAGTTTGTGTATGTGATGTGAGGTACAAATTTGATTTTATTTTTCTCCAAATGTATCTTCAATTGTGTGTGCATTATTTATCTAAAAAGTTGTATATTGCTAACTATTTTACATTCTTCTTGAATACCATGCTACCAAAGTGTCTGCTTCAAGATTCTCCTATATTCCATTGGTCAGTTTGTCTTTGTGGCTATACCCCATCATTTGTTGTCCATGTTTTGTTATATCTCAGAAGTCATCCTTTTCAAGATGATCAATTATTTTGAATATCAGTAAGAAAGAAAAATGTTGTGAATTAAACATAGCTTACAATTTATAATAGAAAATATTATGATTTTAGAGATATTAAAATATGACTGAATGTGCCAAGAGGTTTCTTGTTGATTAAAGACTACAGAGGTATAAATCTCACTCCAAAACTTATGTTGCCTTATAACTAATGGGAGGAAGAAGTATCCTGAACATATTCTAGAGAGATAAAAGTTATTGTGTCCCAAAAAAGGAAACATTAGTATTTGTTCTATCAACATTAGAGTCCCGCAGAAATGATTATTCTTGTCATCTGCTACTGTAAGATACTGCAGAATTTAGTATGTCTAAAAGTGAGTTTTTTGAGGCAAATTAATTTTTATTTGTTTTTATTAATTATACATGAAAGTAGAATGCATTTTGACATAACATACATAAATGGAGTATAACTTCTCATTCTTCTGGTTGTAAATGATGTAGAATTACACCAGTCATGTAATCATATATGCAACATAGGGTAATACTGTCTGATTCATTTCATCATCCTTCCCACCCCCATAGAGTCTCCCCTACCTTCACTCCTCTCTGTCTCACCCAAAGTACCTCTATTCTTTCCTAGTGCCCCACACTTTATTGTGAATTAGCATTTGCATATCAAACATTTGATCTTTGGTTCTTAGGGATTAGCTTATTTCACTTAGCATGATATTCTCTAGCTCCA
Organism: Geosciurus inauris; assembly: GCA_004024805.1. Taxonomy (NCBI): domain Eukaryota; kingdom Metazoa; phylum Chordata; class Mammalia; order Rodentia; family Sciuridae; genus Geosciurus; species Geosciurus inauris. Next base: position 18,092 of record PVHX01000797.1, on the reverse strand, counting down.
TCCATTTACCTGAAAATACCATAATTTTATTCTCTTTTAATACTGAGTAATATTCCATTGTGTACATATACCACAACTTCTTTATCCATTCATCTATTGAAGGGCGTCTAGGTTGGTTCCACAGTTTAAGTACTGTGAATTGAGCTGCTATAAACATTGATATGGCTGTGTCACTGTAGAATGCTGATTTTAAGTCCCTTGGATATAAACCAAGAGTGGGATAACATGGCCAAATGGTAGTTCCATTCCAGGTTTTCTGAGATATCTTCATACTGCTTTCCATACTGGTTCCACCAATTTACAGTCCCACCAGCAATGTATGAGTGTACATTTCCCCCCACATCCTCGCCAACATTTATTATTGCTTGATTCTTGATTGCTATTCTGACTGGAGTGACATGGAATCTCAATGTAGTTTTGAGTTGTATTTCTCTAATTGCTAGGGATGTTGAACATTTTTTCATATATTTGTTGATCAATTGTATTACTTCTTCTATGAAGTGTCTATTCAGTTCCTTAGTCCATTTATTGATTCGATTATTTGTGTTTTTAGTGTTTTTTTTTTTTTTGAGTTCTTTATATATCCTGGAAATTAATCCTGTCTCTGAGGAGCATATGGTAAAGGTTTTCTTTCATTCTGTATGCTCTCTTTTCATGTTATTGTTTATTTTGCTATGAAAAAGCTTTTTAGTTTGATTACATTGCATTTATTGATTCTTGATTTTACTTCTTGTACTCTAGGGATCTTGTTAAGGAAGTCAATTCCTAAGCCAACATGGTGAAGATATGGTCCTACTCTTTCTTCTCGTAGGCGTAAGATCTCTGTTCTGGTGCCTTGGTCTTTGATGCATTTTGGTTCAAGTTTTATACAGAGTGACAGATTGGAGTTTGTTTTCATTTTGCTACATATAGATTTCCAGTTTTCCCAACACCATGTGTTAAAGAGGCTATCTCTTTTCCAATGTATGTTATTGGCACCTTTGTCTAGTATAAGATAACTGTATTTATGTGGATTTGTCTCTGTGTATTCTATTCTGTACCATTTGTCTACATGTCAGTTTTGGTGCCAATTCCATGCAATTTTTGTTACTGTGGCTCTGTAGTATAATTTAAGATCTGGTATTGTGATACTTTCTGCTTCACTTTTCTTGTTAAGAGTTGCTTTGTCTATTTTGGGTCTCATATTTTTCCAAATGAAATTCATGATTGCTTTTTATATTTAAATGAAGAATGCCATTGGGATTTTAATAGGAATTGCGTTAAAACTGTATAAAGCTTTTGATAGGATGGCCATTTTGACAATGTTAATACTGCCTATCCAAACACATGGGAGATCTTTCCATCTTCTAAGGTCATCTTCAATTTTTTTCTTTAGTATTCTGTAGTTTTCATTGTAGAGGTCTTTCACCTCTTTTGTTAGGTCAATTCCTGAATATTTTATTTTATTTTATTTTTTGGAGGATATTGTGAATGGGGTAGTTTTTCTAATTTCTCTTTCCTTTGGTTCATCACTGATGTATAGGAACACATTTGATTCATGGGTGTTAATTTTATATCCTGCTACTTTGCTCAATTCATTTATTAGTTGTAGAAGTTTTCTAGTGGAAGTTTTGAGATCTTCTAAATATAGAATCATGTCATCAACAAATAATGATAATTTGAGTTCTTCTTTTCCTATTCACATTCCTTTAATTTCTTTCTCCTGTCTAAATGCTCTGGCTAGAATTTCAAGGACAATGTTTAACAAAAGTGGTGAAATAGGGCATCTTTGTCTTGTTCCAGTTCTTAGGGGGAATGCTTTCAATTTTTTCTCTGTTTAGAATTATGTTGGCCTTGGGTTTAGCATATATAGCTGAATTAGTCAGCTTTTTCTCTTCTGTGACTAAAAGAGCCAACCAGCACAATTGTAGAGGAGGAAAAGTTTATTTAGGGGCTCATGGCTTCACAGATCTTAAACCGTAGACAGCAGGCTCTATTCTTCAGGGCTTAAGGTGAGGCAGGACATCATGGAGGAAGAGTGTGGCAGAGTGAAGTAGCTCTGATGATCATAAAGCAGAGAGAGAGAGAGAGACTCCAATTGTCAGATACAAAATATATACCCCAAAGCCACACTCCAATGTCCCACCTCCTTCAGCCACAACTTACCAGCCTTCAGGTACCACTCAGTTAATCCATATTTGGAGGTTAAATCACTGATTTGGTTAAGGCTTCCAGAACACAATCATTTCTTTTCTGAACCTTCTTGCCATGTCTCACATACGAGATTTTGGGGGACATCACATCTAAACAGTAACAATAGTTTTTATAATGTTGAGGTATGTTCCTACTAACCCTAGTTTTCCTGGTGTTTTGAGCATGAAGGGGTGCTGTATTTTGTCAAATTCTTTTTCTGCCTCTAGTGAATTGATCATATGATTCTTGTCTTTAAGTTTGTTGGTGTGATAAATTATGTTTATTGATTTCTGTATGCTGAACCAACCTTACATCACTGGGATGAAACCAATTTGATCATTGTGTACTATCTATTTAATATCTTTTTGTATGAGATTTATCAGAATTTTACTGAGAATTTTGGCATCTATGTTCATCAGGGATATTGGTCTAAAGTTTTCTTTCATTGGTGTGTCTTTCTCTGGTTTGGTATCAGGGTGATACTAACTTCTTAGAATAAGTTTGGAAGGCTTCCATCCTTTTCTATTTTATGAAATAATTTGAGGAGTATTGGTGTTAATTATTGTTTGAAGGTCTTATAGAACTCAGTTGAGAATCCACCTAGTCTTGGGCTTTACTTAATTGGTAGGATTTTGATGGCATCTTCTATTTCATTGTTTGATATTGATCTGTTTAAATGATGTGTATCTTCCTGATTCAGTTTGGGTAGGTCATATGTCTCTAGAAATTTGTCAATGTCTTCAGGATTTTCTATTTTATTAGAGTGTACATTTTCAAAATAGTTTTAGATTATCTTCTGTATTTCAGTAATATCTGTGATGATATTTCCTTTTTCATCATGAATTTTAGTAATTGGAGTTTTCTCTCTCTTTCTCTTCATTAGTGTAGCTAAGGGTTTATCAACTTTATTTATTTTTTTCAAAGAACTTATTTTTTGTTCTGTCAATTTTTTGAATTGTTTCTTTTATGTCAATTTTATTGATTTCAGCTCTAATATTATTTCCTGTCTTCTAGTGCTTTTGCTGTTAATTTTGTTTTTTTCTAGAGCTTTGAGATATAATGTAGATCATTTATTCCTTGACATTCTGTTTTTTTAATGAATGACCTCAGTGCAATGAATTTCTCTCTTTGCACTGCCTTCATAGTGTCCAAGAGATTTTGATATGATTTATCACTGTTCTCATTTGCCTTTAAGTATCCTTGATTTCTTTTGCTATCCATTTGTCATTCAATTATGTGTTATTTAGTCTCCATGTGTTAGAGTATCTTCTATTTTTCATTTTACTGTTGATTTCTAATTTCATTCCATTATCCTCTGATAGATTGCAGGGTTTTATATCTACTTTTTTGCATTTGCTAAGAGTTGCTTTGTGACATATGATATGGTCTATTTTAGAGAATGATCCATGTGCTGCTGAGAAGAAAGTATATGAACTCATTGATGGATGAAATATTCAATATATGTCTAAATTATTAATTGCATTATTTAGTTCTATAGTTTCTTTGTTTAACTTTTGTCTGGAGGATCTATTCAGTGGTGAGAGAGTTGTGTTAAAGTCATCCAGTGTTATTTTTTTGTAGTCTGTTTGATTCTTGAAGTTGAGAGGGGTTTGTTTGATGTACATAGATGATCCATTGTTTTGGGCAAAAATATTTATGATTGTTATGTCTTGTTGATGTATAATTCCCTTAAGCTGATGTATAATGTCCTTCTTTGTCCCTTCTGATTGACTTTTGCTTGAAGTCCACTTTATTTGATATGAGGATAGACACCCCTGCTTGTTTACATGATCCATGTGAGTGATAAGTTTTTTCCCATCCTTTCACTTTCAGTCTGTGGATGTCTTGCCTATGAGGTGAGTCTCTTGGAGACAGCATATTGCTGGGCCTTGTTTTTTAATCCAATCTGCCAGTCTATGTCTTTTGAGTGATGAGTTTAGGCCATTAACATTCAAGGTTATTATTGAGATGTGATCGGTATTCCTGATCATGTTGGCTTATTTCTGGTTTTTAATTTGACTTATTTTCTCCTTTGATTCACTATTCTTTTAGTATATTTCCTCCCTTTGCTGGTTTTCACTTTTCATCTTCATGGAATATTTTGTTGAGAATGTTCTGTAATGCAGGCTTTCTAGTTCTGAAATCTTCTTGTGTGTGTGTATGTGTGTGTGTGTGTGTGTGTACTGGGGATTGAACTCAGGGTCACCCGACTAATGAGCCACATCCCCAGCCCTATTTTGTATTTTGTTTAGATACAGAGTCTCACTGAACTCCTTAGTGCCTCTCTTTTGCTGAAGCCGACTTTGACCCTCAATCCTCCTGCTTCAGCCTCCAGAGCTGCTGGAGTTACAGGCTTGCATCATTGTTCCCAGCTCTAGTTGTCAATTGTTTAAACTTTTGTTTGTCATGGAAGGTTTTTATTTCATCTTCAAATCTGAAGCTTAATTTTGCTGGATATAATAATCTTGGTTGGTATCCATTTTCTTTCAGAGCTTGGTATATATTATTCCAGGACTTCCTACCTTTGAGCATTTGGGTTGAGAAATCAGCTAAGATATGATTTGGTTTCCCCTTATACATAATTTTATATTTTTTCTCTTATAGCTTTTAAAGATCTATCCTTATTCTTTATGTTAAGCATTTTTATTATAATGTGCCCTGGTGTGGGTCCATGATAATTTTGTACATTCAGGGTCCTGAAAGCCTCTTGTATTTTATTTTTCATTTCATTATTTTCTGATATTATTTCATTGAAAAGATTTTGCAATTCTTTGGTTTGTATCTCCATGCTTTCATCTATTTGGATAAATCTTAAATTTGGTCTTTCTATTTTATCCCATAATTCTTGGAAGTACTGTTCATGGTTTCTTAACATCTTCTTTGTCTGGTCAACATTATTTTCAAAATTGTATATTTTGAATTCATTGTATGAGGATCTGTCTTCCAAGTGGTCTAGTCTGTTGATTATGCTTTCCTTTGAATTTATAAATTGGTTTATTGATCCCTTCATTTTGAGGATTACTGTTTGATTTCTTTTCAGAACCTCTATCTCTTTATTGATGTATCTTTTACCTCCTGAATTTTATCTCTGATTTCACTGCTTACTTTGTCATTTACCTCATGGATCAGTTTAACTATGTACATTCTAACTCCTTCTCTAACATTTCTTCCACTATAGTATCATTAGATTCTATTGTTTGCATATCTTGGTTTGTTTTGGGGGAGTTTGTTTGTTCCTTTGTTTTTTCATGCTGTTCATGTGTCTATCCATCTATCAGTGTGGATCTGAGACAGTACAGTTTCTACTCTGTAGACTGATAGTGTCCCTGAAGGTTTCCAGTACCTTGCCTTTAAAGGGGAGAGAAATAATAACAGCAACCAATGCAAACAATATATAGCCTTAAACCAAATAGTCCCTACTATGACATCTATAGTTTTATCTCAATAAACAGAAATTATGTATTCAGTTGTCCAAAATAAAAACAGTAAGTTTTCAAAAGAATTTTCAATTTTAGATGGTAGACAAAGAGAGATTAGGAGTGGTGTAGGATATGATGTTTATGAGGAAGGAGGAGAGTAGATAGAAGTAAAAAATTATAGGAAGAGTGAAAAATGAAATGATCAAGGTTGGTTGTTAGCTGGAGAAAAGACAGAAAGAGTATCAAGGGAACATATAAGTGGCAGGTAAAATTATACATATATAAAATAGAAATTAAAAAAATAAAAATAGAGAAAGTATAAATAAAAGAATGCAAAATGTGACTGAAATATACTATTCAGATATCCCAGTCCTCAATAAACTGATGCATGAAAAATAGTTGAGTTCAAAAATGGTAGAAATAAGAGAAAAAAAACAAAGATCTCATTGAAAAATTCAACGATTGTTTCTGTTGGAGTTCAAAAGTTTCTCACCTTTTCCTCTCAGCAGTTACGTGGAATTATCTGGAGTTTGATGCTTGCTCTGCCCTCAGAGTAGGTGGGATTGCTAGAGTGAGAGGCTTAATCCTGGAAGTAGAACTCCTGGAGGTGGGTTGTAGACTTGGGCATGTCCTAGTCCCTTGTCGAAGTTCAATCAGTCTCGAGATTTTAAGTCAGTGCATCCCCAAGGCCCAGCAATTTCCAGTCTATGCTGGAAAACTGCACTTTAAGAATCTTCTTTGGGTTCCATTCCTGTGGAGTAGGAGTCTGTTCTTAGTCTGCTACATGGCCTGTGGACCTCACGATTCCTGGTCTCTGATTCAGTCTCCTAACCCAATCTCTCCTGCCTCTGCCCTTTTGAATTCCTGGACAGGCCAGTTCTGAGGGCTAGGTTCTGGGACTTGCTAGCTGGTCACAAAGCTATGCAATGGACTTGGCAGAAATGGTGGCTAAAGCAGCATGTGGTGTAGGTTGGGGCCTGGCCACCACCAGGGTCCAGCTGTTCTGCATAGGGAGGATCAAGGCTGAGTTCCAGAACATGTGGGCAGGCACTGGGATCTGCAGTCAGCTTCAAAGCTGTGCACTTGACTGGAACAGTCTGGCAGCTATTTGAAATGTGGGGCAATTTGTGGCCAGTCACATTGGCAACCCAGCTATTTCATGTTGAGTGGATCAAGGCCAGACATGTATCATGCATGCTGGTCATGAAGCTGCAAGTAATGGGGCAGTGTCGAGGGCCAGGAAGGGGTTGGGAGACTGGGGAGCTGGAGGGCCCTATTGGATGTCAGACTGATGCTGAATTTCTTGGGACTTGCAAACTAGTGGATGCCTAACTGGAGAGGGAGTCAGGGACCCAGCAAGTGCCAGCCCAGTAGGGCCCTGGGATCCTGGTGGGTGCTGGACCAGCAGCTGGGCAAGCTGAGACCAAAATGCCCAACCTTCTCACTCCTGTCATTATTGTGATAATATGTTTTTAAGTTATATTTCCTAAGTGCTGATGAAGCATTGATTTCTGTCAATCTCTTTCACTAGTTCTAGTTTGATAATAAATTATCTGAGCTTTTCATATAGGCCATACACGATGAGTTTTGTTTCATCAATTCTAATCCTCTTACCTTCCATTTCTTTTTCTTTTCCTCCTAAACTGTCTGAGATCTTCAAACAATGTCTGGTAGGAATGATGGTAGCATGCATCTTTGTCTTGTTTTTATTTTCAGTGGAATGGTTTTAATATTTTATTATTATCTATGATCTGTTTATTGTTTATCAGGTTAAGGAAATTGACTGCTAAAATGATTTTTTGTCTGTTTTTTAATAAAGACTGGTACTATAGATTGAATGTGTCTTTTCCAAAATATTCGTTGAAACTTAATACCATTATAATAGTATCAAGAAATGGGGCCATTTGCAAAGTGATGAAATCATGTGGGCTCATCCTTATGAATAGATTAGTGCCTTGTAAAAGACCGGATTAGGCTCTGTCCTTCATCCCAATATGTGAAGACACAATGTTCAAGCACCATCTTGGACTAGTGCTCACCAGACACTGAACTTTCTGGTGCTTGATCTTGGATTTTTTAGTCTCCAGAGTATGAGACATAAGTGATGGGTCTTTATAAATTATGTAATCTAAGGTATTTTGTTGTCATAACATAAACATACTAAGATAACTGGGTATTGGACTTAATTATGTACATTACATAAATCTATGGAGAATATTGCAATTTTTCATCATGTATTATTTTGTAAATGGAGTAAACTATTTTGAAAGTTAATGTTAAATAGTAAAATAGATTAAAAATTTATTTAATTTAAAAAGTTGAATAATTTAATGATCACCTATTGGATTTGAATAACAAATTTTCCTTTTGTACTAATTGGATCAATTTTTGTATTAGTTCTTTTTAAATATACATGATAGTAGAGAGTATTTTGACATATTTTTGATAATATTTTAGTATGATTTTGCATTTGTATTCATAACTAATAATTGATCTGTATTTTTCCTTCCTCATAATTTATTTTATGGTTTGAATGTCAGTGTTATAATAATCTCATAAAAAAGTGGTGTATAGTCTCTCATTTTCTGTTTTCTAAAGCAAGGTTGGTTAAATTTGTTGTAAACTCTCTGGACTGGTGTTTATTTTGTGGTTTCTTTTAAACAACTATTTCATTTACTTTAATGGTTATAGATCTATTTAGATTTACTTTTGAGTCAATTTTGGTAAGTTCTAATTTTGCTATTTTTTATGTACATTTACTTAAAAATCATTGCATAAAAATTGATAAATAAAAGCTCTTGAAAAAAATGAGTGCAACACAAGGGACACATTTTGGAAACAAATAGTAAGATGTAAATTTAATGTACATTAGGTATTGCAATAAATGGCCCCATTTAAATATAAATATGAGTATTACAAAGAGACAGATATTAAATATAAAGATGCATAAAGGATGAAAGAAACATCTGTAAAATATATATCATACATTTAACTAAAATACAGTTAGTATAGTTATACTAGGATTAGACAAGGAAAAAAGCTTTAATACAAATAAAAGGAGATATTTAATAGTGATTAGTGAGGTCAACAGTAACAAACCACATACTAATTTAAAATTTATAACTACAAAATAACACAGTAATGCTATAGTTTGCATTTAGAATATCCTCCAGACCTCATGTGTTGAAGGCTTGGTCCCTAGAGAACAGCCATGATCAGAGCTAGAAATACTGAGAAGTAATTAGATCATGAGGGCTCTGACCTCATCAATGGGCTAATTAGCTGAATGGACTACTAGGAGGTGGTGATGACTGTGGGAGGTGGGACCCAGTTGAAGGTAGTAGGTCCTTGGAGGTGTTCCCTTGGGCACTGTATCTTGTCCCTGGCTCCTTCTTCTCTCTGTCTTTGCTTCCCAGTTGCCATGAAATGAGAAGGTTGTCTCTATTACACACTTCTGCCATTATTTTCTGCCTGATTGCAAGCCCAAGGGAATAACCATGTACTAAAAGCTCCTAAACAACAGCTAAAATAAATCTTTTTTCCTTTAAGTTGTTTATGTCAGAGATTTTGGTCACAGCAATGAAAAATTGAATCACACATGTATTAAACTAGCTAATGCAAAAATGAACAGAACTGGTAGAAAAAAATAGAAATATCCGTAACTATAGTTGGAGATTTACCATTTGTTTCTTAGAGCAACACACACATAAGAAACAACTGAGTAAGGATACATACACACAATTAATCCACCCTTGTTGACAACTAAATCAGTATAGAATATTATATTAACTCTGAAAGAAGGTCATTTTTCCCACTCATGTTGATATTCACTGTTTAAGTCAAACACTGAATCATTAAACAAGTCTCAAAACATTTTAAATAATGCAATCATACAGAGTACATTCTATCATCACAGCATAACTTAACAAAAAGCTAATAATCCTAAAACCAAGTATTAGAAAATATTCCTTAAATAACCCAGGTGTTAAAAAATAATCCCAATGAAATTTAGAAAATATTTTTAAGAGGATGATAATGAAAATATTAGAAACATATGAAATCCAGTTATAACATAGTTAAACAGAAATTTATATTCATTTGTTAGATAAGATGAAACATTTGACTGGAATCTAAGAACCTCTCCAAAAATGATAGAGAAAAAAGAGCAATTAAACCCAATGTCAAAAAATAACAATTAAAACACAATAGTGAAAGGAAAACAAGCTAAAATCTATGGAATAAAAATATAATGTAAGGTATTGGTAAAGCAAAATGTCATTTTCAGTGAAGTCCAATAAAATGGTGCCCAAATAGCAAGATTGGTAAAGAGTAAGGGCAATGCAAAAGGAAATGCCAGCACCAGGGGTGAATGGGAGCATCATCATAGGTCTTGCAGACATTGGAAAGAGAAAACTGGTATTATGAACAACATTATGCAAAAGGTATGTAAAGTAAAAAAATTATGTAAAAATGTTCAAAATTGATACAGAAAGAATAGAAAATTTGAATATTCCCATACTTATTAAAGGAATTGAATATGCAACTCATATCCATTGGAGACATAGGGGACAACTCTAAAACACAGAGTGAATTTTCCCTAGTGAATTAAAAAAAATCATACTGAATTATTATAGACATACAGGAAATTGCAAAAACATCATAGAATCCTGTGTATCATTTACCCAGCCTTCTTAAGTAGTGAAATATCATTAGTGAATTTTTACCCAATAATTAATGATAAAAATAACAGTAACCTTAGATAAACTTCCAAGAAGAGCAAAATGTCTCACTTCTCAACTTTCTTCCTGAGGCTAACATTCTTTTGTTCTTGAGAGTTGATAAGAGAAATGCACATAAGGGACACTACTGGCCAATCTCTTTAATTCAAAATTTCTAAATAAAATATTAAAGGTGAATATTCAGTGTTTTATAACAATGAAAAGACACTATGGCCAAATTGGTTTAATTGCAATAATACACAGATGATTTAGGATTTAAAAAACAATGGCTGCAATTCACCACATTAACAGAAAAAAAGAGAAAAAACATATGCAACTTTGATGACAAAACATGTGACTTAATTTAATACTTTACATAAAATTAATTCTTAGCCAACTAGGGATAAAAAAGAATTCCTTTAATCTGGTACAAGTGTATCTCTAAAAATCCAGTAGCAAACATGCTGTAACAAAATGTTGAGGGCTTTCCCTCTAAGGTCAAGAACAGCAGAAAATCTTGTACTTTATATTCTAATAGTGCTACTTCAAAAAGAAAAGACTATTTTAGGGCAGTTGGGCACTTTTCCCTTTAGGGAAGATCCAAAAACCAGTGGGCAGTATTCAAAAGTAGGCCTGCCAACAGGAGTTTCCTATGAAGAAATCCATTGTCTTCAAAGGAAAGGGTTTAACCAAAAAATGCAGTGACCTAATCCAACTATTTTAAATGGCTTACTGGTGTGTTTTGCTCTGTTTGGATTGGAAGGTAACTATGAAATTAAAGATAATGCATTTTGTTCATGTCGAAATCTGGCTGGGCTATGATTAATGAGATGCCTCACATTCTAGTCACATTGATTGCCTTAATCATTGTCCATCTCTTTTTTTCATACATTAATTACAACATAAATTCGTGTATTTTTCAGTAGGCTGACATTTTCTTATTTTATTGGTGCATTATAATTGTGCATAATAGTTTTAATCATTATGCTATATTTGTACTTGCACATAACATAATTTGGTCAATCTCATTTCCCTTTCCCTTCCTTTTCCTGCCCCTCCTCCCTCCATTTGGCCTGATTGCCCTGTTCTACCAATCTATTTTATTATTATTGTTGTTGTTGTTGTAGTTATTATTTTGACTAGTGCATTATTATTATATGTAAGATGAGATCCACGGTGATATATCTTTCCATGGACATAGCATAGTTTGTCAGATTTGATTCCCCAGTACTTTCCCATGCCCTCACCCTTTTCTTCCCTCTGGAGCCCCTTCCTTTAATGGTTTTCCTTTCCTTTTATTTTATTTTTGGTACTGGGGATTGAACTCAGGGACACTCGACCAGTGGGCCACATCCCCAGCCCTATTTTGTGTTTTATGTAGAGACAGAGTCTCACTGACTTGCTTAGCACCTCACCGTTGCTGAGGCTGGCTTTGAACTCACGATTCTCTTGTCTCAGCCTCCCTAAGTGCTGGGATTACAGGCTTGAGAGACTGCACTCGGCTGGTTTTCCTTTTAAACTGACATTTTCTGGCCAAGGAAATAAATTTAAGTTATATTAGTTTTTAAGAAAATTGATTTCAGGAACCATCTGATACTTTTTATCCATCTTCATGGAACTGATACTGCTAAATAAAAATAATGGAGAAGATTAATTTTCTATTTTGCATTAAGGTAGAATTTAGAAAATGTTTTGTGTGCATATGGGCAATACATTTTCCCACATTTTATATGAGTATAGTAGTTCTTTTTTGTCTCTTTTACTTTATTTCAATAATGTAGTTTTGATGTTACATATTTTAGAGTTAAATAATCATTTTTTCCCTCTGTCTTTTATAAACCAACTTTGCCTGAAAGAAATGCATTACTTTACTGGGTCTGCTTTCTATCATGTAGTAGCTAATGGTTGGGAGATTCTTCCTTTTACTCCTCAAAAGATTCAGGTGAAGTCTTATTTATGGATTAATTATGCTTTCCTTTCTTCCCTTTCACCTTGTCACACTGTTCTATTTTCCATCTTTAGCACTACATTTTGATTCCAAAAGTTCTATTTTATTTTACTGTTTACTTATTTCATTTGTTCCTGTATTCTTCATCTTTTCTAATAATCCAAAGATCCTAGTGTTGTCTTTCCCCCACTGTCAACTCAGATGGGTAAGAATAATCAACGACTCTCCCAGGCAGTTAGATATATGGTACACACATTAGAGTTTACTTTTGCAGAAGAATTTTTTGAAATATTTCTTTTTTGTAAAACGACAATGGACTTTTGTATTTCTCTTCTACCAATTTTAATACATAAAATAATATAAAAATTATCTTTCCACTCATGGCTTTATATAGTAACATATCAATACAAGCAAATGTTATCATCAAGACTTTTACCTCTAGGATCTCAAACACTACAGAGTTAGAGTACAAAAAAAGCATGGTATTGGCACCAAAACAGTCATTAAGGCCAATGGAATAGAAGACTCAGAGATGCACTCACATAAATACAGCTAAGAGAAAAGATAGCCTTTTTAATAAACGGTGCTGGGAAAACTGGAAATTTATATGTAGTAGAATGAAATTCAACCTCTATCTCTCACCCCGAACAAATGTCAATTCAGACTGAATCAAAGATCCAGGAATTAGACTCTGCAAATGCTAGAAGAAAATGTATACCCAACAGTCCAACATGTTGACTCAGGAACTGACTTTCTAAATAAGACTCCTAAAGTATAAGAAATAAAATAAAAAAATTAATAGGTGGGATGCAATCAAATCAAAAATTCTTTACAGTAAAGGAAACAAGAATGTGAAGAGAGAGTAAATAGAATGGGAGAAAACTTTTTTCACTTTTTTTCTCATATAGGGCATTAATATCCAGGACAAACAAAGAATTAAAAAAAACTTAACACCAAAAATAAAAGATCCTATCAATAAATGGGGAAAAGAACTGAACAGACACTTCTCAAAAAAAGAAATGCAAATGGTCAACAGTATATGAAAAAATGTTCACCATTGCTAGCTATTAGAGAAAATCAAATTGAAACTACATTGAGATTTCATCTTACTGTAGTCAGAATGGCAATTATCAAGAATACAAGTAACAGCTGGGCATGGTGGTGCACACCTGTAATTGCCAGGCTGAGACAGGAGAATTGTAAGTTCAAAGCCAGCCTCAGCAACAGCAAGGCGCTAAGCAACTCAGTGAGATCCTGTCTCTAAATAAAACACAAAAAATAGGGCTGAGGATATGGCTCAGTGGTTGAATGTCCTTGAATTCAATCCCCAGTACCCAAATAAATAATTAAATAAATAAAAAAAATATAAGTAACAATAAATGTTGTTGAGGATGTGGGGAAAAGATACACTTACACATTGTTGGTGGAACTACAAATTAGTGCAACCACTCTGGAAAAGAGTGGAGATTCTTCAAAAATCTACGAATGGAACCACCATAAAACCAAGTTATTCTACCCCTCAGCATATATCCAAAAGATTTAAAATTAGCATACTACAGGAACACAGCCACACCAATGTTTATAGTGGCACAATTCACAATAGCCAAGATAGGGGACCAGCTTAGGTGTCCTTACACAGATGAATGGGTAAAGAAGTTGTGGTATATATATATACAATGGAGTATTACTCAGCCGTCAGAAGAATGATTTTATGACATTTGCCAGTAAATGAATGAAACTGGAGATAGTCATGCTAAGTGACATAAGCCGGACCTCAAAAGTCCAAGTTTGAATGTTTTCTCTGATCCTGGTATGTAGAAGCTAATACAAAATAAGGGATAAGGGGATAAATAAAAAAGAATAAAAGAAAGATAAATGGAGTAGATCAAGGGGGAATGAGGGGAAGGGAGGAGGGATGAGATAGGGAAAGATAGTGGAATTAATCTGACCCAAATTTACTATATACATATATGAATATACCACAGTGAATCTCACAATCATGTACATCCACAAGACATTAATAAAAAAAACACTAAAAGTAAATTGAAAGATCAGAAGGGTAGAAGGAAGGGAACCAGGGAGGAAGGAGAGAAGGGGATGGGAAGTACTTGGGACTGAATTAGAACAAATTATTTCCCATGCTTTTATAATTATGTCAAAATTAATCCTATTATTATTATATAACTAAAAAGAACCAATTAAAAATGAAATTTGAATTTTGCCCCTGCCAAGAAAAAGAATTTCACCTCCAAGAAAGCAGGGACAAGTGAATTAATAGTAATATATATGTGTGTGTATATTATGTTCATTTAGTGAGAGTTCAATGCATTTGCATGGAATGGGATCATGAGGGCATTCTCTAAAACATATTCATGCTAACACCCAAGAGTGTCATTCACCAGTCATAAATAAGCCTGGACAGTGGTAAGTCAATTAATTCCCATCCTCTGTCAAGTTCCCTCTTCCTCTTTATCCTCCCTTAAGCTTTCACAGGGCTTCTTGGCTAAAGTGGTTGGAGAGCAGCAGTCACCCATAGCTATTCCACCTCCTACCCGTGGCTGTGTGTCAACTCTTGGTCTTTCAGGTTGCTGCTCAATGCAGAGGGTCGACTGGCACAGGTTCTAGGCAGTGACAGATGATATTTGCTTTCTGATACTAGTTATGACCTGGTTTCTGTCATTCTGCTTTTGAAAAACATGCAACTCATCAGTTCTCAGATGATCTGTTATTGATTAATTTCAATCAATGAAAGTATTGATTAATTTAATCTTAGAGAATAGAAATTGTTATTGATCATTGATCAGAATGGATAGAAAGCCAAGAATTATGTGCACAAAGACTGTAAAATGTCTTCCATCAACCATATGGAAAGGTAAAAAGAAATGGAAAACTTCAAATTTGATAGGCATTTATTCAAGAAGTAACTAAGTCAAGAGATTAATATTCTGTAAAATAGAATAAGAATGGGTATGATAATTTCTGTTACTCAAACCAAAGAAATACTATTTATGATGTTTTAATTAACAACCAAAATCAAGTCTCATTATTAACACTAGACTGTTTCAAATGCCTCTGTTTTGGGAGTTCATGCCAATGGCAGGTTTGCCATCACATTTAATAGTTTAAGAAGGTAAAATTGTAGAAATGTTCCTTTCCAGCTTTCAAAAGTGCCTCTATGGATGTTCTGAAGGCTGGCTAATAATGGACTAAACTATATATATAAGAACTATATATATAAGAACAAAATGAAGCAAAATAAAATATAATAAAAACAAGGTATAGGGAGATGATGAATCACTTAATGGGTAGATATAGAGACAGAAATAGTTTCAACAAGTACAATGTTATCTAGTCCATATCCTCTAATGGCAAGTTTTCAAGAGAGAATACAGTTATTCCTTGATATCAAGAAGGATTGGTTCTCAGATAATTTCTTGTTCCAATTTGGCAAATACCATAGATGCTCAAGTACCTTATATAAAATGACATATTATGTGCATATAACTTATGAACATTTCTTTGTTATACTTTAAATCATCTCTGGATTACTTATAGAACCTATTGCAGTATACATGGAAATAACTGTTGGGGCTGGGATTGTAGCTCAGCGGTAGAGCGCTTGCCTCGCATGCGTGAAGCCCTGGGTTCGATCCTCAGCACCACATACAAAGCAATAAAATAAAAACATTGTGTCCATCTACAACTAAAAAAATATATTAAAAAAAAAAGAAATAACTGTTATGCTGTATTGTTTAGATAAAATGGCAAGGAAAAGGTCTATACTTGTTCGGTTTAGGTGCAATTTTTCTTCTTTCTATTCTATTTTTTTTTCTGTAATATTTTGATCATCAGTTGGTTGAATCTGAGGACCTGTGAATTCTAAACCCGTGGATGTGAAGGGCTGACTAGACTACATTTTTAAGGAAAGAGCTCACCTTATGTTAACCATTAATGACTTGTTTGTGTGTACTACTCACTAATTTCTATGTTTTTTCTTTCAGCCCACATCTGCAAAATACTCAAACTCTAATCATCTTTGACTACTCCTAGGAACTACAGTTCATCCTTATTACCATTTTAAATATCTCAGTTCCCTCCTTTACCAGATAAATTCCATGGTTAATCACTGCATGCTGTCATTCACTTTCAACTTCCTTGACCTCTCTTGCTTTGTTATTCAAAGCCCCAATTTGTGTTAAATCCATCTTTTCTCATACCACACACCACAACCTATGCAAATAACTGCTGAAAAAAATACATAACCTATACCAATAAGTTTTGTTCATGTTCATGACCACTGGCTTCAGATGGATCTTAATTTTGCTCAGCAGTCATTTTGCATTTTCATTTACTCTTTCACTCTCCTGGCTCTCTCCTCACATTTTTTCCTTTATTTTCAGACTCTATACACATTCAGCTGACAATCTTTCCTTTCTATTTCCTTGCAGAAACAAAACCAATTAGATGGGACATTGCAGAATTTCACACTTTCATAAATACCCACCTATCAACTCAGTGCTTTTTTATTCTCCTATTTCTGTTTTTTTTTTTTAGGATATATTTACAAGTTCTATTCTTTTTTTTTTTTTTGAGGTACAATGAAATTTATTTATTTATTATTTATTTGACAATGCCAGGAATCTACCAACCTAGATGCCCTTTGATAGATGACTGGATAATGAAACTGTGGTATATGTACACAATGGAATATTACTCTGCAATAAAAGAGAATAAAATTATGGCATTTGCAGGTAAATGGATGGAGTTGGAGAATATTATGCTAAGTGAAGTAAGCCAATCTCAGAAAACCAAATGCCGAATGTACCCGTTGATAAGTGGATGCTGATCCATAATGTGGGGAAGGTCATGGGAACAATGGTGGAACTCTGTTCACAGGGGTACAAGGGGGGAGGGGGCATGGGGACAGTAAAGGTGGTAGAATATGATGGTCATCATAGCCCTAACTTTATGTATTCTCCTATTTCTAATGATTTTATTTTTGTACATCCAAAGCAAACCTTTAGTATATTGTATTCTCTTTCAACCCCCCAAAAGGGAATTCCAGTTTTCATTATATCTCTCTTCAACATCATCAAATTATCCCTCCCTACTGGAAAAAAATACATATATGCTACCTAAAATACATATATGTTCTAATTTCTCTCATTAAAAAAAATCCCCTACTGGTTACAAATGGCCTCCAGCTAGTGTAATATCACTTGCTCTTCTTTATAGCAAAATCTCTAGCAATGGTTGTCTACCTATTCTTTCTTCTTCTTTTCTTTCTTCTTCTTCTTCTTTCTGTCTTGAATCATCTGCCATCAAGCCTTTGATTTCACTGATGAGATTGCTCTTGTTTAGGTCACTGTGACTTCTATCTAATGTTACAAAATTCAATTGTTAGTTCTCAGAGCTCAGCTCACTTCACCTAAAACCAGCCTGGACATTCTTTTCTTTTCTTTTTTGGTACTAGGGATTGAACTTAGGGGTACTTGACCACTGAGCCACATCCCCAGCCCTATTTTGTGGGTTTTTTTTTTTTTTTTTTTAATGTAGAGACAGGGTCTCTCTGAGTTGCTTAGCGCCTCGCCGTTGCTGAAGCTGGCTTTGAACTTGCAATTCTCCTGTCTCAGCCTCCCTAAGTGCTGGGATTACAGGCTTGTGCCACTGCACCTGGCTCTGGACATTCATTTCTTGAATCATTTTTTAACTTGGCCCTCAAGTCACTGCTTTCTCCTGAGAGTTCTTCTATCTCATTGTCCTCTCTTTCTCCATGGCCTCTTCTTGTTTTTTACTTATTTTCTTTAACAATTAACACTGAATTGCTCCAGGGCT
>PVHX01000796.1:119177-253104 GCA_004024805.1 Geosciurus inauris | reverse complement strand
AGAAAAAGAAAAAAAAAAAGAAAAAAAAAAAGAAAACTTGGAATGGAACCACCATTTGACACAGCTATCCCATTCCTTGGTCTATACCCAGAAGACTTAAAAACAGCATACTACAGTGACGCAGCCGCTTCAATGTTTATAGCAGCTCAGTTCACAATAGCCAAACTGTGGAACCAACCTAGATGCCCTTCGATAGATGACTGGATAAAGAAACTGTGATACATATACACAATGGAATATTACTCAGCAATAAAAGAGAATAAAGTTATGCAGGTAAATGTATGGAGTTGGAGAATACCATGCTAAGTGAAGTAAGCCAATCTCAGAAAACCAAATGCCAAATGTTCTCTTTGGTGAGTGGATGCTGATCCATAATGTGAGGGAGGATACAGGAAGAATGGAGGAACTTTGGTCACATGGGTGGGAGGGAGGGGGCAGGGGGACAGTAAAGATGGTGAAATATGATGGACATCATAGCCCTAGCTTTATGTATGACTGCATATATGTTGTGATTCTACATCACATACAACCAGAGAAATGAAAAGTTGTGCTCCATCTGTGTACAATGAATCAAAATGTACTCTACTATCATGTAAACATAAATAGAATAAGTAAAAAATTTTTTTTAAAAACTACTGCTTGAAATCATCCACCAATTGGTACAACTTTGAAACCCTTTTGTTAAACAGAGCTCCCTCTCTGTTATTGTACTTCTTTTAAGAAACATCAGAACCCTGTTATTGAAGAATTCCTAGTCAATCTTCCAAACTGCTTAGAGTTGAGTGATTTTAAGATATGGAATTTTTAAGTTATGCAATTCCTACTACATGGAAAACAATGTATATCAGGTGCTGATGAACTGTGCAAAGATGTAAAACATAATCTGTGCTGTCAAAAAACATTTAATCCTAAATGGGAACAGGAGACATGTGCCAAATGCTGTGACAGGTAGCAATAAAATGCTCCAGAATTTCAGAAGAATTACTTCCAGTTTTAGGAAAAGGATATATGGGGGCTTGTTACGAAAGAAAAGATCTATGAAGGAGGACTCCTTTTATTTCCTTTTATTTTTTTATCTCTAGGGTTACCCATTCTCAAACATTTTGATATCAGGAGACTTTAGACTCCAGAGAAATTGTCAATAACTGCAAATACCTTTTGTTTCTATAGCTATACTTACCAGTATTTACTATATTTGTAATTACAACTGAGAAAACTTTAAAATATTTGCTATTTGATTAAAAATAACAGTAAATAAAACTAGCTTGAAAACTTCTAAGAAATTGTGAAATTTTATTTTTTAAGCTGAAATACATTTACAAAAATGACATCTTAGTGAAAAATATCTATATTACCCGAACAACAAATATATATATATACACACACCCCACTCAATGGGAATTTTTATATTTTGCAAATCTGTTTAATAGCTTAACAAAATAATTGGATTATCACTTCTGCAATCAATCTGATGTGATACCTTGCTTTGGTTGAAGTATATTTGTGAAGAAAATCTAGTAGCTGGGAATAGGAAGAGTATTTTAATAATAGTTTCAGATAATTATAGACATTCTTTCTCATTACACCAAAGATCAACAAATGATAGTCTAAAACCATATCAATGAACTTCTAACACTCATGATATGAGTAATGGTATAACACATTTAAACTACACTGAATAGACGTATGCTTGCCTAATTTTATGACATCATGCCAAGTTCATTTGGAAAATACTGGTTCACTGGGTTATGCAGATCTTTCATATGTTAACACACATCATTACATGGTACTAAGAAATCCTATTCATTAATATCACTACTGATTTCATCAGAAAAGTTTCTTAATAAGAAACTATTATGCTAACAATAGTAGATATGTTTTCCAAAAATGTTTAACCTGAAAGCTTACTTTTTATAATTGACAGCAAATAGTGCCAGTGTTTTCCAAGAACCAATTTATTCATTTTTGAGAAAATGCTCCCCAAATACCATAGTTTGTCTATCATTCTTTTAAGTAAAATGGTACTGCCAACAATTGCACAAGTGCTTTTCCTGAAGACAACCAGTGTGCTTTAGTACCCAGAAGCACTTTACCAAAATATAGTTTCCATTTCTGCACACAGAATATTAAAAAGATATGTATTCAGTCATCAAACATTAGTACAAATATCCAACAGTGAAAAAAGCAGTTAGTGTGAGTTTCAAAATAGTTTGGGCTTCATAAATTCCTTGAAAGGATCTCAAAGACTCCAGAGATTCCCAGTCCACACTTTGGGAACTGCTGGTCTGATACCTGTCACATAGCAAGTGCAACAAATGTTTAAAAATATTTGTTGAATAAATGGATGACAAATTGAGGAATACATTTACAACTTCTCCCATAATAGTTAAGAAACAATAAATAGAAAATAATATCTACTAGTAGACTTTTTTAATATTATTTTTTAGTTGTAGATAGACACAATACCTTTATTTATTTTTATGTGGTGCTGAGGATTAAACTCGGTGCCTCACACATGCAAAGCAAACGCTCTACCACTGAGCTACAACCCCAGCCTAGTAGACTTCAGATCCCTTGCCACTTCTAGAAGCAATCAGTACATTTCCTATTTGATCATGCTCATGAAAAAAAGGCAAAATTCTGCACTATATTATCAAGGTCAGGAAGACTAGTTATGACAGATTTCTTAAAGTAATAGAATACTGAAAATGAGTCTTCTCAGTATCACTCTTAGAAATCCACAAAAACATGTCCTGCTAAGGGTTAAGAAAAAAAATTATAAATTAATGTTATCTTCAGACAGGGATAATTATTTCATTAATAAGACCACTCAATATTTACTGAACCCATATCATATATATTATACTATTAATTCATGTAATGCCTGCCAATAAAAACCTACTAGTATAATAACCAGGAAGTCAGAAACACTTGAGAATAACAGAATTGCATCATTAAATAAGTTTACTACTAGCCAAAGTCTTGGAGAAATCTACTACCTTAGAAGTCACCATCTACCAGTAGTAAAATATTAGTCATGAGGTGTCTTGCTGAAAATTGTGTTTAAATGCCAAAGTTTGAGAACACAAACTATCAAAAAGATTAGATGGGTTTAGAATTACCTCTAATAATGTCACTTTCATTTAATAATCATCTGGAATATTTTCTTGAATGGGAGAGAAAAGAGTAGTTAGATCTAGTGCTAGGCACTGAATATAATGTGCAGCCTGTACCATCTATTTCACAACCTATAATCAAATCTCCATAGGAGTATGTGACTATGATGCCATTTGTCATGTGTATCACAGTGGGGAAAAAAAGTTAGAGAAACAAATTTTCCATTTTCTAAATAGGAAAAGAGACAAAGAGACTTACCAAAGGCAAGGTTAGACAGCTAGCTTGAAAAAATATTATGTCTACATGTTACAGTATCTACATTTTCTTTATTATCAGGTTCACATAAAAAGTAAGAAAAGGACATTAAAAGTGTACGTAATACTGACAATGCAAGAGTGACACTTTGTCTATTGAAAGGGTACACCAATTGTATAACTATAATAGAATGTAGACAAAAGCTCAACTTCTTATGGTGTAAAATATTATATTTTAACTTTTACATTTACTATTAAATATAAATTTAGTGTTTATATTTATTATAACATTATGATTTAATAGTTTACATCATACATAAAGGCCATATTTTTTCAGAATTTCTTCTTTCATAACTGGGTATTACCTGTTAAATAAAATTGTAAAAGTAACTACTGGAGAATGATTCATAAACATCACTTCAGAACAGTGAAACATATACAGGGAAGGATGAAGATGGAGGCTGCTGCTTTCCATATCAGGTTCCCCTGTACCAACGAGCATGTGCAGGTTTTTGATGAAAATACAGCTTATGCCAGGGATGGTGGTGCACACCAATAATCCCAGTGGCTTAGGAAGTTGAGGCAGAAGGATTGAAAGTTCAAAGCCAGCCTCAGCAGCTTAGTAAGGCCCTAAGCAACTTAGAGAGATCCTATCCCAAAACAAAAAATGTTCTGGGGATATGGCTCAGTGATTATCCATGCTGGGTTCATTCTCTAGTACCAAATAAATAAATGAATAAATAAACCTTATACATTAAAAAAAAAAAAGATCCATGGCATCAAATGGACCATTTCATCTACAGAAAATCCTTGTTAACCTGGCTGACTAATCCTATGCCTGGGAGTATAAACCAGGTATCTAAATCTATTTTAAAAGATAATTTTTTGGTCCGTTTGTTTAACATATCTTTCCCGTCCACTTAAGAAAACATTTTTAAATTTTATTTTTATTGTTGCATAATTATACATAATAGTGGGATTCACTGCGGTATATGTATACTTGCACATAATAAAATTTGATCAATTTCATTTCCCAGTATCTCCCCTTGTCCCTTCCTCCTCTCTCCTCCTGGTTCCCTACTTCGACTGTACTGGTCTCCTTTCTACTTTCATGAGAATCCCTTTTTCCTTTTTTCTCTCTAGAAACATGTGGCCCTTAACTTTCTAAGTCTGGCTTATTTTGTCTAAAATAATACTCTTCCGTCCCATCCATTTTCCTGCAAATAACATAATTTTGTTCTTCTATATGGCCAAATAAAATTCCATTGTGTATATATACCACATTCTTTATCCATTGATATGTTGCCAGACCTAGGCTGGTTCCACAAGTTGGCTATCGTTAATTTCATTGCTATGAACATGGGTATGCATGTATTGCTACAGAAAGTTGACTTCAATTCTTTTGGATGAATACGTAGGAGTGGTATGGCTGGGTCATATCGTGATTCCATTCCTAGTCTTTTTAGGAATCTCCATACTGATTTCTATAGTGATTGTACTAATTTATATTTCCACCAGCAGTGTATAAGAGTTTCTTTTTCCTTGTATTCCTCATCAGCATTTATTGTTATTTGTATTCTTGATGACTGCCATCGTAGAGTGAGATGAAATCTCAGCGTAGTTCTGATTTGCATTTCCCTGATAGCTAAAGATGTTGAACATTTTTGCATTTGTTCATTGGCCATTTGTAATTTTCTGCTAAGTTCATTTGAACATTTATTAAATGGATTATTTATTGGTTTCTTTCCTTTTTTTTTGGTATTGAGTTTTTTGAGTTCTTTATATATTCTGGATATTAATCCTCTGTCAGAAGAGTAGCTGGTTTTTCTACTATTTTGTAGGCTCTCTCTTCATGTTTTTAATTGTTTCTTTGCTATGCTGAAGCTCTTTACTTTGATGCCATCCAATTTATTAATTCTTGCTATTACTTTGTGGGCTTTAAGAATGCTATCAAGAACACTAAGCAACTCAGTGAGATCCTGTCTATACATAAAAAACACAAAATAGGGCTGGGGATGTATGTGGCTCAGTGGTCTAGTACCCCTGAGTTCAATCCCTGGTACAAAAAAAAAAAAAAGTCATTGCCTGCACCTAATGCTGACTCCAGCATTGTTTCCCTTGTGTTTTCTACTAGTAGTTGCTAAGTTTCTGGACTAATTCTTAGATCTTTGACACATTTTGAGTTGACTTTTGTATAAGGTGAGAGATAAGGATCTAGTTTCATTCTTCTATATGTGGATATCCAGTCTTCCTAGCACCATTTGTTTAAAAGGTTATCTTTTCTGTAATGTATGTTTTCAGCATCTTTGTTGAGGATCACATAACTATATCTGTATGGGTTTGTCTTTGTGTCTTCCATGGTGTTCCATTGGTCTATGTGTCTGTTTTCACGTTCATTTTAAAACATGATTTAATTAATAAAGAAAACGGTGGTAGGACAAAGTAGGACAAATGTTGCATTTGTTAATATAGCTCAGCAGTATAATTTTAAGTCAGGTACTGAAATGCCTACCATATTGCTCTTTTCACTCAGAATTGCCTACGCTATTCTGAATCTTTTGCTCTCCTATATGAATTTTAGGACTGTTAATTCTAGTTCTGTGAAGAATATCATTGATATTTTGATGGGGATCGCATTGAATCTGTGGATCACTTTGGGTAACATGGACATTTTAACAATATTAATTCTGCCTACCCATCAACATGGGAGACCTTTCTATTTTCTAGCATCTTCTTTCATTTCTTTTTTCATTGTTCTGTAGCTTTTGTTGTAGTGATCTTTTACCTCTTTGGTTAGCCTTATTCTGATTTTTTTAATTATTTATTTTGAGGATTTTGTAAATGAAACCGTTTTCCTAATTTCTTTCTTAGTGGACTCATCATTGGTATACAAAAAGGCTATCGATTTTTATATGTTGATTTTGTATTCTGCTATTTTGCTGGATTTGTTTATCAGCTCTAGAAGTCTTCTGGTGAAATGTTTTGGATCTTCTACGTATAGGATCACCTCACCTACACAATGATAATTTGACTTCCTCCTTTCCTGTTTGTACCTTTTTATTTCCTTCTCTCGCTTAATTCTCTGGCTAAAATTTCAAGCCCTATATTGATTAGGCATGGTAAAAGTAGACATCCTTGTCTTGTTCCTGATTTTAGAAAGAATGCTTTCAGTTTGTCCCCATTCAAGGCTTTGGGACTATAGCCTTTATGATGTTGAGGTTAAGTTCCTTCTATCCCTAATTTTATCAAAAGTTTTATTATGATTCAGTGCAAAATTTTGTCAAAGGCTTTTTCTGCATATATTGAGATAATCAAATGATTTCTATCTTTGGTTCTATTCATGTGTTATACTACATTGACTGATTTGCATATATTGAACCCTCCTTGCATCCCTGGAACAAAACCAACTTGATCATGGTGTATACTTTTTGTAATTTGTTGTTGAATCCTATCTGCTAGTATCTTATTAAGGATTTTTTATCTATGCTCATCAAGAATATTGGTCTATAGTTTTATTTCCTCCATGTGCACTTATCTGGTTTTGGTATCAGGTTTCAACTTGGTTCAATTTTGGAAGGTTGTATATGTCTAGAAATATATCCATTTCCTCTAGATTTTCTACTTTATTGGGACATAAGTTTTCAATATAATCCCTAATGATTCTCTAGATTTCTATAATGTCTGTTGTGATATCTTCTTTTCCATCTCTAATTTTATTAATTTGGGTCTTCTGTCACTAAGAGATCATTTTAATGAGTTAAATATAAGCCCTCAGACATGTCCTTCAATCATATTTAAAATATTACAATCATAACTTTATCACCATTCCAGGAATAGAAAGTTTTGGCACTAGAAATTGCAAATAAATGTTTGTTCTTGTATCAGAATTTTAGCAACCCTTCCTCCAAGTTTACATTCTATTGCAGAAAATAAGAAATCTGATCTGATATAGCAAATAACAGAAATTTTACAAAATGAACCTCACTAAAAAGTAAATATTTGTGGCCTCTATCAACTACCTTTGACACTACGTTGGTCTTACGAGGAAGAAGTCCAAAAGAAGTTCATAAAGTGAAAGAAATAAAATATTTTGCATAATGTTCTTTCTCCTTTGTCCTACCATGGTTTTCTTTATTAATCGAATCATGTTTTAAAATGAATTTAAGTACTCCACATGTACTCCAAACTATTTTTCATATCCAAAACTCAATTCATTTCTTTATTTCTTAACTAATTTATTATTCTTTCTGTATTCCTGATTCTGTTAAAAAAAAAGGACTCCCATTTACCCAGTCACTGAAACCACAAACCTCAGAGTCATCTTCATTTTCTTCTAATGACCATTATATCCAAACAACACTAAATACTGTCTTTATTTCCAAAAGGGTACTCAAATACATCCTTTTCATCTCTCATCTAGAATGGCCTCTTCCTGCCCATAATCTGATTCCCTCCACATCCAACGTCCTCTCTGCTGCAAAAGCCCTGCATGCCGGCTCTAACCATGCTATAACCAACCCTACTTAACATTCTTCATAGCACATTAACACCTACAGGGAAAAATTCAATCTACCCTGGCATTCAAAACCTACTTGGCTTTCTTTTCCTATTTCTATAACTTTAATCCTCCACACAGCCTAGTACACTCTTATGCTTCATGAACTCTCTCGTCCTTTACTGTTTTTTCTAGTACCTCACACAATGCCTAGCCCCTAGCAGAAATTTTCAATATGTATTTATTGAACAAATAAATATTTGACAATAACCAATTAATTTTTATAGTTTCCCATACATCTTTTATAACCTCACCATACACTTATGTCCTCTATATTATATACAGAATGCATTCATATTTAACTTTCAAGCCCAATTTAGACATCATCTCCTCTCAGCAAGAAATTGTATACATATCATTTATATAAAGGATATATTTAGGTATCATTTCCCTCACAGGTATCTCCCATTTCCTTCTCACCATTCCTTCCACTAGAAAATTGAATGAATTTCTCCTCTGCCTTACTTCCTATTTCAGTACTTTTATTGCTATATGAAATACTGCAGCTAGAATTTTAGGTTTACAAATCTGCCTATCTTATAAACTCCTTAAAAGTATTCACTGCTGGGCATGGAGGCGCATACCTGTAATCCCAGCAGCTAGGAAGGCTGAGGCAGGAGGATCCCAAGTTCAAAGCCAGCCTCAGCAAAAGGGAGGCACTAAGCAACTCAGTGAGTCTGTCTCTAAATAAAATACAAAATAGGGCTGGGGATATGGCTCAGTGGCCAAGTGCCCCTGAGTTCAATCTCTGGTACCAACCCCTACACCCACCTGAACAAAGGAGTATTCAGTGGGATTTCATTTCCATAAAATAAAGGCTCAATAAATGTTTTAATATAAGTGAACTCCAATAATCTTCCTCTGTTTTCCCTATATTTGCACAACGTGTCCTAGTGCCCACACAACTAGTCCTGTATTTCTGTTTACACAGCATGGTATACAGGAACTGGATTCAAATTCTGACTCAATCAGCTGAATAATCTTGAGCAAATGAGTTACTCTCTAAAATCCTCAGTTTTAGGCCTGAAGATGTGACTCAGTGGTAGAGTGCTTGCCTAGAGAACATGAAGCCCTGGGTTCAATCCTCAGCACTGCAACAAATAAATAAGTAAATTAATAAATAAAATCCTTGGTTTCCTGAGAAAACATCTCCTTACCTGCTAATTTATAACAACACTTACTTCATTAAGTTTCAGAAAGATTAAATGAGATAATGTTTTTAAACCTATCTAGCAGAGTACTCAGTGAATTTTATTTCCCCTACTAAAGTAACAAAAGAGGAGCTTTAAGAAAGAGAAAGAGTTGGAGAATTTAATTTAGTTCTGGACAGGGTAAGAATAAGGTATCTAACAGATAACTCAATTGAGATAACTTTTTCCAGGGCTGGGAATGAGGCATGGTGGGAGGGAGAACACTTTACCGAGCATGTGCGAAGACCTAGGTTCAATCCTCAATACTACTAATAAAAATATGTATATATTTGTTTCTATTTCAGTAATTATGTTTTAGTGACTTTCAGAAAAACCATTATCTTTGACAAGAAGGAAAAACTTCAAATTTTGCAATCAACTGTTTTAATCATACAGGGTGATCTAACTTTATACATATATGAGGCACAAACACTAATAAAATAGGAATTTGACAAAATAAACTTTGGGTCAACTCCAATTTGAACAGTCCAATAGTAGTTATAAATTACCATTGCCATCCAACTAAAACTGACAATATTACTCACTTTCATTCCAAGATAAAACTGTTCAAGGATTTGCCCAGCATGGAGGCACGTACCAGTAATTCCTGATACTCAGGAGGCCAAGGCAAGAGGATGGCAAGTTTAAGGCCAGCCTGGGCAATTTAACAAGATCTTGCCCTAAAATAATTTTTTTTTTTTTTTAAAAAGGGATACATGGGGTAGCTCAGTGATACAGTGCTTACCTAGCTTGAGTGAGGCCCTGGATTTAATCCCCAGTACTGGAAAAAAAAAAAGCAAACAAACAAACCTGTTCAAGGACTTATAATTTACATCATAAACTTGACAACTATATATACCACTTGAATTCCCATAAAGAACCCCGAGAGTGGCACTAATCTGTTAACTGAATGCCAGTAAATTCTATTTTTAAAGATTCCTCTTCTGTATAGAATGCTAGCAACTTTTTTATATTCCATAATTATAGTATTACTTACATTCAGGCTATTCTATAAGAATTATTCTAGAATTAATTTTCCTAATTATCAAATTGTGCTTTTTAAAAAATTCTACCAATTAAATGTTGTTTTGCAAGGGAGAATTAACATGTTATATAATATTCTTTATTAAATTCTCTAAGATAACAGAGGAGCTCAGGAAATAAAACATGCATACATCCTTCCCTACCCCGCCCCCCAAAAAAATCAACTCAAGGATATAACCTAGCTAAACAATGTATGTATCAAAATATCCGTACAGATGGTAAAGTTAAGATAAAAAAAGGTATGGTGGTAATAACTGCATGCCATAGATGTTACATAATAAAATGAAAAGGATAAAAATAACAATATAATACAAAAATAACAATATTATAATATAAAAATATGATATAAAAATAACTATAATATAATATAAAAATAACAATAATTCAACAATAATCATTTTGAACTAACGCCCGCTTTCATTAACAAAGGAGAGCAGAGAAAAACAAAAGGATCTTAAGTTTTTCCTACAGAAAAGGGTCAAATGCTGTTGTATTTTTTTAAAGGAAATAATTAGATTAGGTAAGTCTCAGCAATGTTTTTAAGGTCACAGAACCTAAAGTAATCCCTATAAAAGATAAAAGCAAATAAAACATAGAAACCATATGACAAAAGACTGTAAACCAAGGCAAAAAAAAAATCACAAAAGAGCATAAAATAACAGGACAAAGAATGTCATCAAATACATCCATGACATAAAACATAAATAATTTAAATGCACCTATTAAAAATAATGACTCTCATATAGTATTACAAAATGAATGATATAGAGGGATTTTAAAAAAGTGTCAGAGAGAAAAAGACTGCTCACACATGTGCACACCCATGAAGACAAAGGGGGCAATATAAATAAATACCTTTCAAAAGAGAACCCTCTCATGTTTTCCTTCAGTCAGATTTTATCAATTCTTCTCAAAATGGTGAATAGAACATAAAAACAGAATAAGACTATATCAGTCCTGGAAACTGAAAAAGAATAAAACTCACTTTGAAAAACTTTAAAGTGCAGAAAGGAAGTATTGAAGAAAAGGCAACCCCTAATTCATCTCATTCATGACCATTGTTCCCTGCAAGTTAATGGAACAGAGTCCAGCAAATTGCCACCAGGATTCTAAATAGGAGGAGGAAAAGCCAGCAAGAACAGGTTTGGAAAGCTTAGCAACCAGCACATGGTCTATGTGTGTGGCTACAAAGAGTAACTCTGGCAAGGACTTCTGACACTGGATATTACCTTACAAAGGACGTGGGAAGCACAGCCATGCTGACTTTAAAAGGACAGCATATCCTTAAGTACTGGGGTCACTGCCCTGGAAACTCTGGGTGGCACTCCAATCTGAGAAAAGAAACTTCAACACCAAGACAGGATCTTCAGAACCATCTGGAGCAGCCCTCATGCTGCTTTTCTCCTCTCCACTCAGAGGCCACTGGAGCTAGGTTCACTAGGGTAAACTTAAACTTTCCTGTTCTACCCTTTTGTGATCCTGAGTGATTAAGACAAATGCACACCAAACTCAGAAGGTTTCAACTGGACAAGCCTATGTTGTACTCATTCCTTGTTCTATTTAACAAGCAGATGCTGTGGACAAAGTGAAAAAAAGATAACATGGTCCCTGGAAATTAACATGTTAGTGAAAATGAAAGATATTATTAGCAAATGCAATAAAGATCACATACAGGCAGAGAAGGAATAAAGATCCTAAATAACAGAGGGAGAAAAAGCGGGCATGAGAAAGGCTTTCTGGAAGAAACAACATTGAAACTAAGAATAAAGGCTAAGACTTACACTCAGTTTAAGAATGAGGAGAGAAGTATTCCAAACAAAGATAAAAATAAACAGTGGTCCCAGATAAGATCATAGCTCATTGAAGCTCTTCTGCTCAACAAGAGTAGTGTGCCTGGAAAATCTAAGTAATGAGTGGAAGGGGAGATGATGGCTTTGACAGAAGCAAATCTCAGAAAATTTTAAGAATCTGGAACTTCACCCTAAGAAGAAAGGGAACCGAAGGACAGTGACATGATCATATTTGCAAATAAACAATAAAGATGATAAAAATGGAAATGGGTGGGAATAGCATAAGACCAAAGGTAGTAAGTCTAATTAGGAGACTTGCAGAAAACTGAGCAAGTGATGGACCATTTACTGAGCCAGGCAACAAGACAAAAGGCTTAAGTTCAGGTTGAAAAGGAAGGTCCATTTTTGACATGCTTAAGGCACCTTAGACAGACATCCAAGTGGAGATGATAGAGAAGTATATGGCTGTATGGGCTGTAGTTTAGGGAAGAAAACTGATTAATGGACAGCCATGGGAGCGGGTAATTCCATGCAGATGGAACTGAAGCTCAAAAGTAAATAATATTGTATAAGAATATATATTAAGGGCTGGGATTGTAGTTCAGTGGTAGAGCACTTGCCTCGCATGCGTGAGGCCCTGGGTTTGATCCTCAGCACCACATACAAACCAATAAAATAAAGACATTGTGTCCAAAAAAAAAATTAAAAAAAAAAAAGAATATATATTAAATTAGGAAAAAAATGCCAGAGCCTTCAGGAACTTCAACATGTAGAGGTGAGCTGAAATAACTAGCAAAAAAGACAAGGAAGGAACACTGGTCAGAGAAGGGAAAAGTATTGTTCCAGAATGACAGAGATGATGACTATGATGATGATGATGATGATAGTAACACCGTGAATTAACTCTGTAGAAGATGCTGTGCTAAGTAATCCACATATATTCCTTCACTTAATGATTACAACAGCCTATGCATGATAGGTATGATCTTATCTCCATTCTACAAGTGAAGAACCTGAGCCATAGTCAATCTAATTAATTTTTGCCTAAGATTGCACATCTAACAACACCAATGTTAGAAACCATTGAATCCACTGGTTTTAATGATATGAGAACCGTAAGTGGCTTCAACCACAGCAATTTTAGTACAATATGAATGGTTCTTCTATTTCCTTAGATCCTATGTCCACTCCATCAGCAAGTTTTCAGTTCTGGCACCACCACCCTGGCTCAACCATTATCAACTCCTGTGTGAATCACCAGCACAACCCTAAGCCTGATTCTATTCTCAACCTCTACATGACATTCTCCACATGTCAGGCAGTGTTTACTTGAAAATGCAAATCAGATCTCCTCATGCCTATCTAAAACCCCCTAACTGCTTCCATCATACAACATAATATCCACACACCTCATACAATCTTAAAGTCCCATGTGATCTGGCCCACTTCTTCACTCTCAACTCTAACCATACGCTCTCTTGCTCTTACCACACGATCTTCTTGCTTTTTATACAACAGGCCATACCAGTTCCAAACTGGGTAGAAAAGCCTCTGATAATGAAGCTTGTGTCACTCTGATTCACATTGTGCCCCCTGAGATTAGACAAGTCAGTGCCTGACATGGAAGATGGCTGAATACATATTTTTAGATGGATGGCAGATAAAGAGAAATAGCAAGGACATAAATAGCTTATAAAATAGCTTGATCATATTGGATGTTGGGTTAAACAGGGTTTTTGTTTGTAAAGATGAGAGAAATCTGAGCATGTTTAAATAAGGGATATTAGGAAAAGTATGCAAAAGCTTAGAAATACTTGAAGAATCAAGAAAAACAGCATGTAAGATAAAAATATAATTAATTAGCTATGTTAAGAAAAATTAAAGCTATACAAGAAAGTTATGATACAAATGTATTGCACTTCTGAATGCTAATGTTTCTCCTTCTGTAATTTGAGGGTCCTGGGTAAAACTGGTAGTTTCCAGTCACTATTAAGAATTTTCTTTTATTTAATCATTTCCCCTTGTGATCTCCCCTTGTAATTTTACACTGAAAGTGATTAGCAATTACATGTCTGATTAACAAAATAAGTATTACCTACAAATGCAACTGATCCAGGAAATCCAAAGTTCAAGATGATGAACTGATTCATCTAAGACCACACAAATGTTTTTAAAAAGAGAATACTGCTCTCCAAATATAAATAAACTGGCCCAAACTCAAGTCCAAACCACAGACCAAACATTAAAAACTGAAAAATTTTAGAAGGATTATAAAGAAGGCATACTTTTTATTTCTAATTAGGAAAAATGCAATAATAAATCCTGTAGAATTAAAAACAATTTGTATAAAATGCTGCTCTGGGGAAAAAGGAGGAATGGAAAAAGGGAGATGTTGATCAAAGGATACAAAGTTTCAGTTGGACTGGAGTAATAAGTTTTAGTGATCTATTGCACTGCATGGTGACCACAGTTAATAATAATTATTGGATAGTTAAAACATGCTAAAAGAATAGATTTTTAAAGTCTTCACCACAAAAATAAATTGGTGAGGTGATGAGTACATTAACTAGCTTGCCTGAATCTTTCTACAATGTATACATATGTCAAGACATCACATCATACAACCATAAATATATATATAATTATTATTTGACAATTAAGATTAAGTTAATAAAAATTTTATAATGTTAAAAAGAAAATCATGTTCTAACCATGAAGCAAATTAAACTGTGGCATGACTTCAAACAACTGGTGTTGTGCAGGAGAACCTATTCAAACATCACATGAGGGCCATTCCCGTTTTAATGTCCTAGCAAGGTTTTTATCCCTTAAAAAGTTAAACGGGAAAAAAAGAAAAAGAAAAAGAAAAGACTACATCAGAGTCAAATAGTGTCATGATAAAAGCATGGCATTTGCAGCCAGGATGCCTAGTTTAACTCATAGTCATACAAATTACTGAACATGTCTGTGCTTTAGTCCCTAACATCTTTTCCCTATGCTTTATCATGATGAAAAGTAAAATCTGTACCTCCTTGACAAATTTTTATGACCATTCAATGAGTTGATGCATGTAAATATAAATACGTAAAACAGTATCTGGAACACAGTAACATCTGTATATGAGTATTTGCTATTATTTTATCTTAATTATCATCACTATTATTACCGTTATTAATATAGAGATGATAAAGCTTAAAAAGCAATAGAAGAAAATGCAAAGATTTAATTTGATAGGAAAACACAAGAACCCTACTCAACAAATGTGCAAGAAGCATAAATAAATTAACAGTAGAAAAATATGGGTAATAAAAGAATTGCTGATTCTAAAAAAAATGAATTTCACACAGCAATACAGATGGCATAAACAATACTGCATGGGAAAAAGCAAGCTACCGAAGATATACAGCAGATAATACCACCTCTATAAAGTTCAAATGCATGCAAAACTGGACATTGTAATATGCAGAAATTCACCTATAGTAAGAGCATAAAGCAAGAGTTTATCATGGATCATTAGTATTAAATGAAAATCACAAAATGCAGGACTGTGGGTACCTTTAAGCATAGGGAAGATGTGACTGACAAAGGTCCCAGAGGCAGCTTTAGCATTCATTCTAAAGCTGAATAAGAGCAGCTAGATTTTTAAAAAATTATTTTATGCCTTATATATACATTTTATATTTTTTGCATGAGTGAAATATTTTATTATAAAAAGTACAAAAACTCAGTAATAAATTAATAATAAATTTTAAAGGCAAGAAAACATATTTTTATGTTTTGACTTTTGCCTGTCAAATAAAGCATTTTTTTCTTTAAAGCTCATGGTGAAGATTTATTTTTCAATCTTTACTTTCAAATCTTTGAAACCAAGATTAACCAGTGCTAACAGTTAAATATATTTCTAGGATGGTCAAATGCAAATTCCACTGGTAGTGTACCTTCATTAAAAGAGGACTTATTCATCTGAGATATATTCTCAAGCATAAACAAGTAATTATACTGGCTATGTACACAGAAAGCAGACATAATTTCTGGTGCTTAATGTCATTATTTCAGATGAGATATTCAATGTGATACTTGTACTGTGGTATAATCTATCTTTTAAATAAATACTAAATTTTTAAGAGGGTTATGTAACTGCCTACAGATCAAATTACTAGGCACACTAGGCTACAAAGTGCAAACAGATCTTACAGAGCATTTGTAGTTAGTTCAACAAAATAGCTTGTGAAGATTGAACAAAACATAACAAGAAAAGAGAATTTTATGGAATGGGGATATAGCTCAGTTGGCAGAGTGCTTGCCTCTCATGCACAAGGCCCTGGGTTCCATCTTTAGCACCACAAAAACAAACAAAACAAAAAAGAGAATTTTATAATTTCTTAATCATGTTATTTTCATTAAAAATAATGGAAGCTACTGGAGACTTTTAGACAACTCAGATATGACAGAATCTTAAACAAAAAGCAACATCAGGTATTACCTAATCTAATTCATTCATTTTGCAGATATGAAAACCGAGACACAAGAAACTTAAATGACTTAGGTAAAAACAGGTCTAGGAGAACCCAGTCTCCCAATTTGCCACCCAGTATTCTTTTCATGGCTGATTCCCTTGCAACCTGACCATGAATACAAGGATGCAAATACTTAAATGAGCCTGCAATTTCTCACATACCTCTGCTTACAGACAAACATCCTCTGCCCTCAACCCATTCTCTTCCTGGCCCACGAAGGCAGTCTGAGTTGAAGGCATATTCATGTGCCAAAACATCAAAAACAAGGACTATGGTACACTTTCATTTTTTGCTTTCAATTACCATGAAACTAGAACTCCAAGACCACTTGGAGCCTCTCACCCATTGTCCTATCTAATCCCCTGGATGATGTCCAGAGAGATATGTCTGTACCTTTTCTCAATTACACCCCACTCATTTAAGTATCCATCTATAATAGGCATTACACAGTTTCCCCCAAGCCCAACCAAACCCAGATTCTCTGATCTCCAAACACAAAAAAAAAAACAAAAGAAAAAAGAATAAACATACAATGTAGAACTCTCTGTACTGCCTTTCTTTTAATAGACTCTACCATGCAGCACAGTCTTATTTTCAATGTCTTAAGTTTAAAACATATACTGAAGGATTTTTTTTAAATAAAAACACAGATGTAAGAAACTACAAGAATTCATCACATAATTTATAGTACTAGAAGACAGTTACGTTACGGTCATAGCAGTGACAGCTGTAGGTATGTATGTTTACGCAAATAATATTCTAAATTTCACCTTAAAATCTCTCTACAGTCTTAGGAATGATGCCCGTATACTTGCAAATGCAGTTTTTTAAGTATTTATATACTGTATCTGACTTCTAATCCCTGAGACTATTTAATAGGCCAGTCAGCATAACATATTGCCTGGTATAAAATAAGCAATACTGTTTTAAGAGGGAGCTTCCGGTCATTCCAAAATTTCAATTATGGCTGAAATTTTCAAACAAAAAGTCTCTCCCACATTCTAAAGTGAGATGATAATGAGCCTCTGGAAATTAAGTTCCTTGAGAGGAACTATAAAACAAGAAATCAAGGGCTGTCTGTAGGCTGTCATAATTTCTTCATATGTGTACTTTCCAAATATGAGAATGCTTTTATTTTTTAAAAACACAAGTCAAAGTTTTATAGTAGTTTTTGTTGTTATGTATTTTCTCAGTGAATAGCTACTAAAAGCACAACTACTAGCATATGCGAGGGTCCTTATATATTTTTTTAATTTAGCAAGTCAGAAATTACTCTTAATACTCTATACCATGTGTCACTTTAGACAAATGTTATGAACAATGTACTATTTTTAGAAACTCAGGATCAAGACAAATGATTGGTTTGGAAGCTGAACTCTGAGAACACATTTTTTATGCCATCCTTAGTTGTATTTCACCTATAGTTATTGCCATGTTTTAGAAACATCTATAATCTGTTTAAAGATTCTCATAAGATAAAATTCCCCCAGTTTTCCTTCAGAGAGCCAGGTACCAATGAATTGTCCTGAAGTTTCCCAATCAGCACACATCTGGGTAACTCAATTATACAATGCTTCTCCAAACTACCACATCTAAGTGTCAGAGGTCATGGTATGGTGGCCAGTGTGGCCAGCTCAAGTGTATAGGGTCCTTGCAGGGAACACTTAAAGAGATAATACAAGAAAGGTGTTCTGTTTAAAAGAGGAGGAGGAATAATTTTTATCATAATTTGTTTTAGATGAAGAAGTTGTCAACAATTATCTTATGGTTAAGAATCTGACCCTGAGCCGGGCACAGTAGCGCAAGCCTGTAATCCCAGCACTTTGGGAGTCTGAGACAGGAGAATCGCGAGTTCAAAGCCAGCCTCAGCAAAGGCGAGGGACTAAGCAACTCAGTGAGACCCTGGTCTCTACATAAAACACAAAATAGGGCTGGGGATGTGGCTCAGTGGTCGAGTGCTCCTGAGTTCAATCTCCAGTACCCAAAAAAAAAGCATCTGACCCTGGCAACAAAAAGTGCCCATAAAAGACTTTTATTTTAAAGTACACAGGGTACTCCATCTGCTAGAAATCATGTCTTCACATTTTGTCCATTCTTGCAGAAGAAAAAGGGAGGAATGAGGAGGAGTGTGAGACAGAATATGTGTTCAGTACTAACTGAACTACTTACAGGAAGTCCAAATTACAGAAAGAAATAAGGTTTGGTGATGATGAAAACATCTAAGGAATTGGTTCTTTATCTTAACAAAGTTGAGAAGCCATGGAAGAAAGGTTAGGTAAGAAAGTAGCAGCAACAATTTTGCACTTTATTAAGGTCATTCTGGGTGCAGTATCCTTTTTTCAATGTTAGCCACATATTATTTGTAAAACTAAAAAACATTATGTTCCTTAAACAAAGAAAGCTCAAGGACAGAACGCCAGAGGTTGAGTGAGCATCTTGTAAAGGCAGATCAAAGGACCTAGAAGGTAGCTCATGGGTAGAGTGCTTGCCTAGCATGTGTAAAGCCCTGGGTTCAAGTTCTAGAACCAAAAAGAAGGAAGGAAGGAAGGAAAGAAGGCAGGGAGGGAGGGAGGAAAGGAAGGAGGGAAAGAAAACATTTTAAAGCCAGATCAAATTCTATCTCCTTTATGATGCTTTTCCTATACCCCTCCTCTTACGTCAGCCAACAAACGCTCTCTTCCTATCTTTATTTTTAATCCTCCTTACTCATACATGTTTTATTTCTAGCCCAAACTCTCTCCAAGTTCCAATCCCACACCATCTGATTCTACTACACATTTCCATATAAATGTCCTACCAGCACTTCAAACACGAGATCTAAAACAAAACATTTTTATCCTACCCACCAACTTGTTCTGAGTTCACACTCTTTCAACCAACCAGGCTTAATATCTTATCATCATCTTTTACTCATCCCTTGTTTCCCAATGTCCAATTAATTGTTTATTTCTGTTCAGTGTGCCTCAGCAATACTTCTCCAAATCCATACCTACTGCTCTAATTCAGGTCTTCTTTGACCAAAACTCTTACAACACTTTTTTATTCATCTCCTGGTTTCTTCCCAATTCAATTAATTCTCTGAACTATCATATAATATAACCTATAATTCAATTCTAATTAATGACATTTCAAAGATCAAGAAACCTCAATTTCATACCTTACTAAATAAATCCAAATTCCCTGGCCTAGCATTAAAAGGTTTCCATGTTCTAACTCAAACCAAAATTTCTTTTACTTTATTTTCTCACTATTCCTCTTTAGTTTTTTTGTTTTATTTTATTTTTATTTTTTGGTACCAGGGATTTAACTCAGGGGTACTCAACCACTGAGCCACATCCCCAGCCCTATTTTGTGTTTTATGTAGAGACAGGGTCTCACTGAGTTGCTTAGCGCCTCGCCCTTGCTGAGGCTGGCTTTGAATTTGCAATTCTCCTGTCTCAGCCTCCCAAAGTGCAGGGATTACAGGTGTGCACCACCGCGCCCGGCTTTATTCCTCTGTAAATATGCTCAAATATGCTCAAAATTTTTTCTACACCTGGTCTCTATCTAATCTGATAAATAAATGTCAGGTGCTCTACAAAAGTTGATTCCCTCCCATATAAGTTTGCTACATGCTCCTTCCCTATACCATTTCAATTGACAGGAAAATATCCCATCATTCTATATATTTGAGCTTCACATTGAAAATCAGAATGTTCATGGGAAAGCCTGTAAAACCTAAGAAACAGTATGAAAGAAAAGCACTGTGACTGAGCTCCACTGTCAAAGGAAGATGGTAATAGCAGGCAGAATGTCACAAAAGTATCAGAATATCTGAAAAAGTCAAAATCAATATAACCTGAGACAATGGATACTGAGCCTTATCTGAAGTCAGTGATTCATTGGCCTAAGGGAATTTAGTCTCATGAAGAAGATAAATACATATGAACTAAATTATAACACAAGGTGGTAAAAATTCTGCCAACCAAGGTATAAAATGTTACAGAAAATGTATAAAATGTATAGGAGATTATAAATTCTACAAGAGGAGGAAGACTTCACAAAATACTATCTGAAAAAGGTCTTAAGGACTTCAACCTGATAGAAGAGTTGCAGGCCACAGGAATGGCCTAAACTGATGAATTCTTGGTCCCTGAACTATTTCTAAGAATGTCTTTAATTACATAGTTGTAATGAATTTATCCTAAAGAACTATTTGAGCTTGGCATTTTATCCACTGAACTCTTGAAAATATGTAATTATCTGCAGAATGGATTAGTTGCTATTGGGATGATTTTCCTAGCTCAGTTGCATGCCAAGCTTATAATTCCTGAATATGGTGCTAAATTTTACTCCTCAGAAGTTTCCTTCCTCTTCAGCATTACTGCAATAATGTGAACTGCACTAAGGACCTAGAATTTCACTGAGGATGTCACACCTCCACACACACTGCAGTCAAGAGCAAATGATTGATTTTAAGGACTAATACCTCCACAATGTAAAATGTAATAATGCAAATGCAAACCATCTACATGTACTACATACTATAGAGAAGTCTACAATTAGAAGAATCTTTAGGGGAAATCTAGATCAACCATATGATCCAAATTGTCTGCCATGCTCTTCCCTTCAGGAATTTAAGATCAATTCTCAATAATTTAGTCTCTCCTTGTGCTTGGAGCCAAGGGACACATAAATACTCAGGAGCTGCTAAGTAGCCTCATTCAAATATCAAAAACAACAAACAAAAAAGACACAAATGGAAAAAGCTCAGCTAAGCAAAAACAAAGATGCAAGGAGAGGTAAGACCAAAACCAGGGAATGTTCCCGGTTTCCAAATCCCTGGTCCCAGGCCTTACCTAATAAGGTCTGTCTGAACTTGGCTTACAATGGTCTTCCAACAAATGCCTTTCTTCCTTCCTTCTTTTTGCTAAA
This sequence comes from Geosciurus inauris, assembly GCA_004024805.1. Classification (NCBI taxonomy): domain Eukaryota; kingdom Metazoa; phylum Chordata; class Mammalia; order Rodentia; family Sciuridae; genus Geosciurus; species Geosciurus inauris. The sequence continues at coordinate 231,723 of PVHX01000796.1, read as the reverse complement.
ACTTGCTCAAGTTCATTTCTGTTACTTGCAAGGGAAACTTAAATGAGGCAACAAGCAAACTTTTCCATAAAGCCAATTGACTGATTTGTTACTGGTCTACCTTTTCTACAGTTTCTTTTTTTTTTTTTTCTTTAATTCTATTTCCTTAGAAGCCACAAATAGACTTTGATATATTATACAAATGAATATATGAACAAAGATCAGGGCCTTTGCTGAGCATTTTGAAAAGATAATTCATTATTCCCAGGAAAGAGAAAATAATAGAACATTTAAGGTAAAGCCTTAAGATATCAGTACAGCAATAAGAAATGGTAACTAATAAAAACAGCCAATTAAATAGCCAATTACCTGCCTATCCAAAGGTAACTTAATTCTGAATAAATCAGATTGGTAGATCCACTTCAGTCTTCTGTGGACCAAAAGGTGATACCCCAACATAGAGCATTTCATTTGAAAAGCTCCCAGATAAGTAACCACAGCCTTCCCAACCACAAGAAGCTTCAGGAGCTTTCTGGTGGTGTCCCTAACCTGAACCCCAGTACCAAAACTGAATATAAAAATGATGTTAGGGCCGGGCGCAGTGGCACACGCCTGTAATACCAGCACTTTGGGAGGCTGAGACAGAAGAATTGCAAGTTCACGCAACGGGCAGGTGCTAAGCAACTCAGTGAGACCCTGTCTCTACATAAAACACAAAATAGGGCTGGGGATGTGGCTCAGTGGTCGAGTACCCCTGAGTTCAATCTCCAGTACCAAAAAAAAAAAAAAAAATGATGTTAGGGCCTGAACTTTACTATCCACAGAGAGTAATCAGGCATTTACCATATAACATAACTAGCACTTTCTGCTAGTAAATGAAGGGAAGAAAGTAACTAAGTTTAATATTAAGAAACTGTGCCATGTATCAAGACAATCCTGAGGCAGAACTGAGCTCCCCAAAGCTGTATTCACACCCATTAGATCTAACTACAGTTAGACCAGTTTAACAAGTGTAACAAGTCAGAGACCAACAATCAGAAGTTTGAAGTAGATGTGGTGGGTAACTCAGCAGGGTTAAATAAACAAAAACAATATTATAGGATCCTGGAGTTAGAAGTGACATGGAAACTATATCCAGCTTCATTATTTTACAGAGAAGGAAATTAAACACTGGAACTAAATTCATCAACCAAATCTCTAACTATAATACATTAGACAGGTGAGAAAAAAAATCAAAAGGATTATGACCAGTTTATGATAGAACTAAAAAGTATTATTTCCTAAGGTAGCTCTTGGATAGTTTAAAATCTATTTCTTATTAATAAATATGTATTAGAATAAACATATATTAGAAAACATATATTAGAATCCCACTTTGAGGACAGACTTTGGATATTATCATTACTTGAGTAAAACAGTAAGGATTTATGACTTAATAGGTTAACATTTTAGTTATAATATTGAAATAAGCACCTTAAAAGGGTAAAAACAGTGTGTTGATTTGAAATGTACAAATTTTATGCTGCATTGAATGACCTTGGCAGACATTCAGTTTAGGCACTATGACGAAACTTAAAAATCTAGATGGCTAAGAGCTACTTATTTTTTTAAAAAAGAAAGATTCCAGACATTCACACAAGTCTAGTAAAAGTCACCAGAAATTAGACTGATATATCAGCTGGAACCAAAATTAAAATAATCTATGTTTAAAAGATCCAAATATAAACGTGTTCAAAATTACTGGCAAGGGGGCACATTGCAGTGAATTTGGGTCATCAGGGGCTATTTTACCACAAGTATTAGCTAAGTCAACAAACTGAGGCACGCGGGCGCGCACACACACACACAGCATACATATATTTCCTACAATACAATCCACTCTTTATCAGCCAGTATAGTATTTTTTAGAAGCCCATTGATAAAATGAGAAGTTAGAACCTGTTGTTTGCCAAGAAGTGCTATTAAAGCTACTCCTAATACAAATCTATGAAAAGCAGTTTCTTTTTGAAAATAATACTATTCCAAAACAAACATGAAACTGATATCGTTGCTTATATTAGTATTTATAAGCTGCACATTTAATAAAGTTAGATATTGTAAATATCTGTCATTAATTCTAATTGACAGTTTTATATGTTCTAGGAACCCCGAAGATTTTTATAGATAAAATTATCTTATAAAATCTATTCTGGTGCCTATACTGCAAATGAAAATAGGATGATAAACCAGACACTGTAATCTATACTTAGAAGAGTCAGCTTTCAACTAATTTGTGTGTCCTACTTAGCCAAATCTTATTTTGACAGCTTAGACTATTGATGACAAAAACAAAAGCAAACTGAAATCTCCTAAGTAATCTCAGCTCACAGGAACTATAATTTCTATTCTTCCACTCTAGACAAAATAAAAAACCAAAAAGCTTTGACGACTACTCATCACAGAAGTAAGAATTCATGCAATTTCACATTTACCTCAACTCCTGCTTAGTGTTTTCCACGTGATTTGAAATTACCTTTAAAATCCTTACTGTTAGGACTTAATGGCTTCTAGCCTTAAACCTAATAAGGTAGGATCTGGACTTTACATTCATAGTTTGACTTGAAACAGTTCAGTGTAAAACTTAAAAAGAAAAAAAGACTTGGATGCTTTTTTCTGCTTAAAAACAAAACACAAATGGTACCTGGCAAACTAGGGGATCTGTGCGATTTTGGCCTATGAGATGCCAGCCGGGCCCGCGGGAACCTGGCCCAGCCGCACGGGAGGAGCGGAGGGCGGCTGCGCTGCGCCCCCGGTGCGCCCCTTGGCGCCGCTCCCCGCTCGCCCCCGCCCGCCCGACGCCCCACTTCCCTGAGCGACACGCGGCGGCGGCGCGGGCCTCGCAGGCTTGTTCCCACGCCCCGGGCCCGTTATCTGGGCGGCGACGCCCGTGGGGCCAATTAGCGCTGAGTAGGGGGCTCCGGAGCAGTCTCGTGCCCCTGCCGCGGACCCCGCGCCCCTCCCTCGCCTTTCCCCGCTGTCGGGCCAGACCTCTCCCTCGGGGCCCGCGCTGGGAGAGAGGCTCCCGCAGGCTCAGGTTCGCTCCAGGGACGGGGTAAGGTGTCAGCGCGGCGGCCAGACGCCTTCTGTCGGCGAGGGGCGGAGGGACGCTGGCCAGCCCTGACCTCCTTTCAGTCGGCCCTTCACCGCCGGCGCAGGGCGCAACCCTCGCACCCCTCCTAGGCTCGGGAAGGGGGTGTCCCTGCGGGAGGCTGAGGGGCGCAGCCGGCGCTCGGTGGGGACCCGGCTTCGGGTCACACCCTAACTTGGCAGGGTTGTGTGGGAGGGGTGAGACGAGGTGGGAAGGGAGCCCGAACTTACCGGACTGCGCGGTCCCCTGAGCCGCGACCACGGCCAGGCAGAGGCAGAGGCAAAGCGAGAGGGGGCGCGGGAGGGTCCACTGCGCGCTCATGGAAAGGCCAGGGAGCTGCCGCCGCTGTCCGAGCCTCCTCCTCCCTCCCCGGCTCCGAGCGACGGACGGGGCGGCGGGAGGCATGACGGGAAATTCCTGGGCACGGGCAGCCGAGTCCAAATATGAGCATAGGAGACGAGCGAGGGAGGACCGAGGAACGCGCCGGCCGCGGACGGGGCCCGCTGCCCGGGCCTCGGCGGCGGCCAACTCCCGCCTCCAAGGCCTCCAGCCGCGGTGCCGGAGCGGAAGGTGGGATTCCCCCTGCCCGGGAGCATCGCTTTCCAACTTTGGGGTACAAGAGCAGAGCCGAGCACACCACCCCACCCCTTCCAGGTTCTGAGTACCCTTATGCGAGTGGACCGTGAGACAGTGACCTAAGGGAAGACCTGTCAGGGCTTGACAACCTTGGTAGTGAGGGAATAAAAAGTTCTGGCAAATACTAAGTATGGAAAGGTAAGGCAGAAGCAGCAGTGTTAGGCTGGGAATATCACTGGGTTCGGTTGAGCACTTGCTTAGCATGTATAAAGGCCTGGGCTCAATGTCTGGCACCACAAAAGGGAAATCAGTAAATAACAGGATTCTTAAAAGTTGGGAGGGAAAAAAAGCGGGGGGTTGGGGGGAGCTGTGCTGCCACTTAAAATACCCAGGTAACCATTCTATGTATACAGAACAAGCATCATAATACAGAGAACCGCCACCCAGGTGAGGGGGCCCTTGCTGCCACAGGTGTGTGTGTGTGGGGGGGGGTCTTTTTCCCAAACTTATATTTTGAACATCATAAATGGAGTTGAGACAAGCTGACTGAACAGTAAGTTTTCACATGCGTTAAATACTGAAGTTTATACCAACCTTTCTCCACCTCCAACCTCCATTCATCTCTCGCCCTCCAAACACACACACACTTATTTCACACAGCTCATTTTGTATTTATTGGAGCTTGTCTAAAGTGTAATGCTGAAATTTATTCAAAAAGTGCTCCCTCTGATGATCAGAATGTCAGTCCCAGATGTTTCATTACAGGCCCAAGCCTGAAGTTGTCTTGACTTTTTTTTGGCACTAATTCCTAAAGTAATCAAGTCCAAATGACCCTTAGCTTTCCAAGACAATGTAATTACGTCTTAATTACTATATTTTTTCACTTTAACAAATGAGACAGGACCCAGAAATGTACAATGATATATAATTACTTATGAACATTTTAAGATGCTACAGAAAAGATTTATTGATGCAAAACACTTAAGGGGCAAATGTCAAACAGATTTACAGGGTGTATTATTCTAATATGAACTAAAGTGGTGATAATTTGTACATAACACTATTTGTTTGAAAATGCTTTATTTGAAAATCAGAAACTTTATTTCAAAACAACTTCAATTCTGGCAAAGTATTAAGTTCTGTAAGCCAAAAATCAGTCTGTTTCCAAGTGGCTCTCCTTAAAACATCTGGAATTAAAAAATATCACACCCCATGAATTACGTGTGGCAGACAGGCAGATTTCACCTTTAATGTTATTAACAGTGCTAAGGAAACTAAGGGCAGGTGGCCTAGGTAAACTAATGGTAAATAAATTGTAGTACAGTAAATAAAGGATTTAAATGACCTACAGCATTACTATTCAATTAGGTATCTAGAACTGGGTATTTGGAAGGAAATACTCAGGAACCTTACATATTCTTTTTTAATTTTTTTGTATATTTAATCTTGTATTACATAAGCATCTGTTTTTCTTACTTCTTCCAGAATACCTTGCACAATTCTTTGCCCATAGTTTAAACGTTTGAAACAAAAATAAAATGAGCACAGCCATTTGTAGACTACAATCTAGGAACTTCCTAAACATAGAGAAAAACATGTTTCAAAGGATTGTTGTAACTATGGCTACATTTAAAATATTTCTGTTGAATGACCTTAATTACTAAAATGTAAAATTATAAAGAATGCAATGTCATTACAGTTTGATTCATGTTAATATAAGTGAAGAGTTAATTGATCAACTTTGCAGACTAGCTTAAATTAAGTACGTTAATGGAGTTGAGAAAAGAACTAACATTCATAGGTTCATAGTTAATGACAGACGCTAAGCCAGATGTTTTATACCTGATGTTTCTCATTTAAATCCTTACAAATACCTGTGAGTTTATTCTCTTCATCTCTATTTACAGCTAAGGAGTGTAAGGTAAGTAGTATGCTACCAGGAAGGGGTGAGGTAGTATTAAAATTCAAACTATTCCAAAGTGCATATATAGTTGTTTGTCTGTTTTTTAAGTACCAGGGATTGAACCGAGGACACTTAACCACTAAGGCACATCCCCAATCCTTTAAAAAAATTTTTGTTTTTAAATTTTGAGACAGGGTCTCCTTAAGTTGCGTACGGTTTTGCTAAGTTGCTGAGGATGGCCTTCAACTTGCAGTCCTCCTACCTCAGCCTCCCGAGCTGCTGGTATCACAGGCTATACTTTTTACTATACTAAATTGGTCTATTTTCTCAAACTTAACAAAAAAAAAAGGAGGGGCATTTAAAAACTATACTCCTTGGGCTCTTCTGGTTTTAAGTAACTGGTATGCACTCAGGTTACCTCAAGTGCTAGAAAAGAATGGCAATTAAATAAAATGCAAAATTAAAACTGAAAAAGAAAACTGTAGAAATAAGACCAGAGGTTTAACTGGCATGTCAGATCACCCTTTCTGGGCCTGGGGAATAGGTCCTATGACTTTGATAGCTGGGAGAGCAGGAAAGGTGCCACCTTTGGACCACCTTCTTACAAGTTTTATAGACTAATTATTAATATTTTAATCATATATTTCACAATGCTTTCTCTAATGTCTTTCATTATATCCTTAGTAACAATCATTTTAACATAGTACTTTAAGCATTGATTTTAAAGGAAAGAATCAGCAGAAGCAATCACTTCTCCTGCTGCCTATACTATCCCTTCCCATCCCCAGTGGTGTGCTGGTAAACATTTAGCAACCATATCTGGATCCAGAGGTATGGTGGGGGTGCTGATTTGTAGCATTAACCAATTTATGTGATGTAAATATTCTTACCAATCATGTCTCTGAAGGCAGAGTTGGGAAGTCAACTCAGCATAGCACTAGAGCCAGCTCTAGCATGCTACTTCTCCAACTCTTCACAAAATGTCTTCAGAACACAGGAATGATCCAACCACAGCTCTTGGTCTCTCTCTACCTGTCTTTCCACTTCTGCTCCCGTGACAGTCCTCTCCTCATAATCAAATGCCCCACAGGAGAGAATATTATTCTTTCACCATTCTTGTATGAGTCTGTAGACTGCCCACCTCTGAGCCAGGTGCCCTTTACTAGTTCTTCAGCTGTGGCTAAAATGTGATATTCACATGCTGCAGAACATGGCAAGCTATCTGCTGAAGAAACAGACTATGATGCTACCTTTTGATGGGGCCATGCTTAAGGCAGCTCTATTCAAAAGGAGTGTATAAGACACCCAAGCTATAACCTAACATGCTGTTCTAGTTCTTTAATAAAATCCTGTCCACCACTTCACAAAGCTTTGGGACAGCCCCCTTCCCACATCCCCCTAGGAACTGGATGAATGCCAATGACTACAAATGGAAAATGGACACATTAGGACTAAATACCATTCCAAAGCCTCCAACCAGACAGAAACTCTTAAGTTAGTACTTAAATTCAATGAACATCTATCGAATGCCATTGTTTTAAAACAGTTAACGATCACTTAGACAGTGAGAGTAATACTCTTAAGGGGATGTAACATTCTCTAGAGGAAAATTTTTCAAACCACACTCAATCCAAACTCCAAAAAGTCTGTGTTCCTAGCCCAGGAAGTAGAATGTTATCATTCCCAGCTCTGCTGAGAATGCTATTGTATATGGATGGAATTGTGCTCCCCCTCTTAGTGTACTGCAGTGGAAACAGCGCTGAAAAGAACTATTTTCAACAACATGAGGGAAACAAACTCAATACTAAGGGACATACTTGCATTTTTCTCTCAGATTCTGAAACAATGTCATTTCCATCACCAGGACATCATTTCATCTCCCAGTCACCAAATGTACTAAAATAACAAAAGCTGTCTACCAGGAAATCAGTGGGTCTTCTAAACACAAAAGACTAAGCTAAAGAGAGCATTTTCCTTATTTTAATGGTAAAATGGTTTGCCTGCATCTCAGATGGCATTTTTAATTTTACACAGTTGAAGTCATCCCTTTGTGTTGATTAATTCTGAAGATATTTGAAATGATTGATGTGCTGACGATTTTACCAGCTTTGGCTTTGGGGATGCCACCCCCAAGTAATACATATTTTAAAAGATTTTCAATATTGTGGAGAATTAAATAATCCTCTCTAAACCAGCAAAGATGCTTGGCTTTGGGCAAGATTTTTCAATGTAAAGTGATATATGCAAAATCAGCTGGATACAAACATGGAATGGTGGGGGCAAGAATTGACTTTTTAAGTGGTACAGGAATATTCTGCTGAGAAACTTCATTCTGTTCTTTCACTCAGCCCTGCTCTTAAGTGCTTCTTGTATTAAGAGCATCTCACCACAAGGTATGTGTCCAGTGTCTAAAAGTGTGTTTTTTCAAACAACTAGTCCCTTACTGCAAATCAGCTCTTTTATCTGTTATTCATTCATCTAAATTGGCTACTCTGAGCCAGAGATGGTAAATTCTGGCCATTTCCTGGGAAATGGTATGTTGTTCTCCAAAACAATGCCTCCTTAAAGAGATTTTCAGAGTTTTACCCTCTGCCTAACTTTCATCCATGTGAACTGTGGACACAGCATAGACCCTACATAAAATGCAGCTCTACTCCAGCATCAAGGGTTTGGGCTTTGGCATCAGATAGATCTAGATTCAAGTGTGGCTTCTGCCATCCAAAGCTGTGAGACAGTGGGCAAGTAACTTCTCTAAGCTTTGATATTCTTGTCTATAAAACTGAAAATAAAAGTAACTACTATACATAGAGCTTAGCACTTAGTCCCATGCTAGCACAGGGTAAGTCCATAATAACTGTCAATATAGTAGTAGTATCATTACCAACTTTCAATCACTACAAATTCACTCTTTGCCTTTAAGCCTTATCTGATATGATTTCCTGTCTGACATGACTCACAGTTTCTCTTTGCAGCTCAGAGTCTCACATTTATATTCATAATCACCTCTTAAGGAAATATGTTCAGATTTAGTGATCTTTTCAACATACATTTTTCAAAATTACTTTTTATTTTTATACTCATAGTACCAACAGTAATCATTTTTAAAATGTTTTAACTTCCTCAAAGTAATGATTAGAAGGCTTCAGTCATATTTAAATGATTATTCAAACTATTTTGCAGAAACTATTCATAAAGTGCTATCAAAATACATAATTCATATTTAAAAATATTTCCAACAAAGGAAAATAATCTTTGCATTCATACATTTGTTGATTCATTCAAATACTTACTGAAGTCTTACTGTATGCTAGATAGACCATAAACAAGATAAATCAGTAAAATATTTAGCATGTTGAAGAGTGATAATGACTAATAAGAAAAATAAGGCAGACAAGGTTACTGAAAGTGTTGGGGAAGTGGCATTAAAGACTTGCAAGAAGGAAGCAAGCCATGCAAACATCTGGGAGACAGAGCAGCAAATGAAAAAGGTCATACTCAAGGCAGAAACAGGCCTCTTTGGTAGGACCATCTAGGAGGCCAGGGTGGGAGGAAGAGGGTAAAAGAGAGGTGGGGGCAGGAAAGCATTAGGAGATATGGCCCAAGAAGCAAACATGTAGGGTCTTATGGGTCTTTATAAAAACTTGGGCTCTTATGATAAGATGGGAAGCTATCATTGGATTTTAAGCAGAGCAGTGACATGATCTAACTTACATTTTAACAATAACTGATTGTTTTGATAAGGATGGACAGGAGAGACTGAGGAAGGCTCTTCATAATACAGGTGAGAGAGAATGGTAATCTAGAGTAGGATAGAGAGGAAGTAGTAGAGATGATCAAATTGCAGATGTATTTAGAAAGAGGGGCCCCACTGGATTTGCTGACAGACTAAATATCGGGTGTGAAACAAAGTTAAAAATGTCTCTGCATTTTTTTTTTTCCTAAGCATTACCAAATAGCCATCTCCTAAAACAGGAAAGATTTAGGAGTAGGAAATGGGATATTAGCAGATCTGTTTGGGACACAAGTTTGAAATGGCTTTTAAGATATCCAAGGTAATGTTGAAATAGACTATTAAATACAAAATTCACAAGTATGGGAGGATGTTTAGGTTGAAGATAGCACAGACATAGCAATTAAGTCATAAGAAGCCCATAGATTAATAACAGATAAGTGCAGAGCCAGCAAGAACCACTACAAAGATGTGGCTGAAGAGGTTGGAAGAAAACCAGGTAAATATGGAGGTCTGGAAGGCAAATAAAGTTTTTATTTCATTTTTTTAATAATACATTTGATTTATGAAAAAGAACAAAAGCTGTGTAAAATCAATCCAGAATAGATGAATAACCTTTTTTTTTCTTTTTCTTTTTCTTTTTTTTGGTACTGGAGATTGATCTCAGGGGCACTCAAGCACTGAGCCACATCCCCAGCCCTATTTTGTGTTTTATGTAGAGACAGGGTCTCACTGAGTTGCTTAGTGCCTCCTTTTTGCTGAGGCTGGCTTTGAACGCGCAATTCTCCTGTCTCAGCCTCCCTAAGTGCTGGGATTACAGGCTTGCGCCACCAGGCTCAGCTGAATAACTTTTTTATTATTTTTAAATGAGTGAACATAAAATATTAAGAATGATTTTATTTTATGAGTATAAATAAACTCTAAATTTTATCCTAAAATATAGCCTCTAATATAGAGGAACAGTGGCACTGGAATACAGCAATATTCTCTGATTGTGACCACACTGAAAGTCTCCATAGGTCAAATAGTTAAACACTTAATATTTGTGACCTGTAAAAACTAAGCTAAGTGACAATCCTGAAAAGTGGGAATAAATGGATCTTTTTCTGTCTCTTCAGAGATGGAAAGCAACCTTTTTGAGGTTCAAATATACACAAAGCAGTTCTAATCCTGTTGTTTGAAGTTACTATACAAATGTTGGCTATTATTTTTTAAAGCTGACTTTCATAAAAAGTGGAGAAATAAATGTACAGTTAGCATATTTCTATTCAGATTTTGACTATCCATGTAACAGTCATATATCCATGACTTTATAATTCACTTCACTTCTCTGAGATTTCATTACCTTATCTTTGAAATGGAAGTAAATTAATACCTGTCTCACCTATTCTGCAAGATGCTGATGGGAGTCAAATGACATAACCAAGGGAATTTGAAACTGATGTCTAAAGTAAGACATGATTAAGGCAATTGGCATGTTTCTAAATTCACCCACTTTAAAAAAAAATAAGCCACATTATTTATCTTGAAGATGCTTCGTTGAAATTCTGATAAAAACTAAATACCTCCCATAAAATTACACATACACACATTCACACAAAACTCAGTACACACTGGTCGTAAATCACTTTGGAAAGTAACAGGAGTCATCATAAATTTTCTAGGTAGAAGAGAAACTTAATGAAAATACCTTCTAAAACGTTTGAGCATGAAGCAAGCACAGTGGGAGCAAATAGGAAGAGGAGTGTTGGAAAGGCCATGCAGCAGGCGTCACCAAAACCTGGACCAGAGGTAAGAAATCTACCCTACAATGACAGCAGTGTAACTAGAGATGAAAAAGGAGATATGTAGGGATACAGACACCAGATAGAATGCAGGATACACAAATAAATTTGAATTTTAGATACCCACCAGATAATTTCATCGCCTAAATATATCCTAAATATTGCTTGGTACATACTTACACTAAAATGGTAATTCATAGTTTATCTGAAATTCAAGTTTAACTGGGCATTCTGTTTTAATTTGCCAAATCTTGCAGCACTAGGGAGAAACTAGTAAGCTCTCTTCTACCCCCACCTCCATATTTCTCTCACAGGCAGATTCTGAAATGAACAAAAATGTGTGCAATGTGACCACTGTGAAATGAAAGAAAGTCTTTGCGGGTCCAGCTCTTCTGTGGATCTTGAAGAGCTCAGTGAAGATTTTAAAATATTCTTTATGGACACATTTGTTTTCCAGCTGCGGCATAATCCTTCTTAAAATCATGGCTGTATTCTCTTCTTAATACAGGTCTGGTATTGTACTATGCAATTTACATGAATGTCTGTGTGCTTGTGCATGCATACACTTAGTGTATGGGTTAATTAGCAAAGGAAAACTCCAGCTTACCCACTGGAGAAATAATGAATAGGAAACAGCAAATGGAAGAACCAGAGTCAGTTCACACCCACAAACATACACATATGAATGTGAGAGACAGGGCGGGGAAATTGTTTTCCAAAGTAGTCTAGGCAGCCTAAACTTGTGGCTGTATTTGATTGGATAGTGTATATGGTATATGTGGAGAAAGAAGGGCTCAAGACTATAAGGCCCCTTTCAATGGAGGAGATCCATTTGAAATGGTAGTGCAATCTGCAGACAGGTCAAGCAGGAGTGTTCAGGAGTTTGGCACTCCATTTGAAATCTTAAGACCCTTGGGAATCCAACAGTAACAGAAAAACTTGAACATGAATCTAAAGTTTTCCTCCTTGGACTCCTCAAAGGGTGCTTGCTCAATGACCTTTTAACTTGGAGGAGGAGTGATTAAGACTGAAATTTTACATGTTTAATTCTCACAGAGAAAGCAAAGCCACTGGCCACTTATTTTCTCACAATGGCAAAAAATAAAATATAGTTCCTCCTAAAATGTTATATTCTGTTCACAGTGTTAACAGTTACAACAAAAACAAGTAAAATTGGCTCACATTAATAAAAATATGTAACTGTATCACAACTAAAGCTGTGGGACCCAAGGTATTTAGGTGAAAGAAAGCCTACAAAGACACTTACTACAGTGTTGCAAGTTAAACAAACAAATGAATAGGCTCAGCTAATTTCATGTTATTTCATGTCTATGAAGAAAAAATATAGTGGAAAACCTATATATTAAGTAAGTGTTGATATTATCAACATGGATGAAATAGTTCTGAACTCTTTCCAATTTTGCCTCTAATTTAGTCCAGCAACATATTATTCCCTGTTCTTGTACTCTGTGGGAAATAACACACCCACTTCAATCCTTGTCACTTTTCTCCTGTATCAGCTTTCATGGGAAGAATTATTTGGTGTTGCTTCTATAATCCTTCCCATGTTGATATTTCTCAGATCCAGAAGCTGTTTGAAAGTGGGTCTTAATTCAGAATTACCTGGAGAAAGTGTTAAAATCCTGGGATCTTTCCCAGACACAGTGATTCAGTAAGTCTGGTGCAGGATTCAGTAATCTGCATTTCTAACAAGAATCCCTGATGATTTGAAAGCCAGTGGTTCACAGATCATTCTTTCAGAAACTCTGATTTAGAGTAACTGGAGTAATTTTCAATGTCTACTTTCCAATTAGGGGTAAGAAGGGGATAAGGTTTGTCTTCTCTTTTCTATAATACCCATAACAGGGGTGGGAGATTGATGGAAAAATACATGAGAACATATAAGACACTGATTTCATGACCTTTACAAATTATATAGCTTACTCATAATCCAAATAATCAAGGAATTCAAATAACTAGAATTTTCAGTTGTGTCCTATAATAAGCATTTAGTTATGAATTCAGACACTGCAAGATTCCAGGTTGCTTCCTGAGTCATCAATGATTAAATTAAGCTCCTCATGGCTTTGGTGCTATGAATATTTTACTGTATTCTTTGAAAAGGGGTTATTTTTTAATCTGGTTATGATAAACCTTAGATAATGGAAATATTAAGCTTGTCAGGATACATCTTTAATAATTCTCCCAGGTAAACAGAAATTTACTGTATGAATCTCTTTAATACCAGAGTATGATATACTTTATTAAAATAGTTATAGAACATAATAAAGTATATTTCTCTAAATGTTTTAGTTATACATGCAATATTTTTTCCACCAATATCTGTATACAATAAATTTCTTTTATAATTACATGGTATTTTAAATATATTGAACTCTCCTTGGAGAAAACCAATAAAAGTAATTTTTTTTCCCCACAGTATTACAGCACAGTAGAAAATGAAAATGGATTTCCAGTTTTCCCAGCACCATTTGTTGAAAAGTCTATCTTTTCTCCAATGTATGTTTTTGGCACCTTTGTCTAGTATGAGATAGCTGTATTTATGTGCATTACTCTCTGTGTCTTCTATTCTGTACCATTGGTCTACATGTCTGTTTTGGTGCCAGTACCATGCCATTTTTGTTACTATTGCTTTGTAGTAAAGTTTAAGGTCTGGTATTGTGATGCCACCTGCTTCACTCTTCTTGCTCAGGATTGCTTTGGCTATTCTGGGTCTCTTATTTTTCCAAATGAATTTCATGATTGCCTTTTCTGTTTCTATAAGAAAGGACTTTGGGATTTTAATTGGGATTGCATTGAATCTGTATAGTGCTTTGGGTAATATGGCCATTTTGACAATATTGATTCTGCCTATTTAAGAGCATGGGAGGTCTTTCCATCTTCTAAGATCTTCTTCAATTTCTTTCTTTAGTGTCTTGTAGTTTTCATTGTAGAGGTCTTTCACCACTCTTGTTAGATTGATTCCCAAGTATTTTTTTTTTTTTTTTTTGGAGGCTATCGTGAATGGAGTAGTTTTCCTAATTTCTCTTTCAGAGGACTCATTGCTGATGTATAGAAATGCATTTGAGTGGGCTGGGGCTGTGGCTCAGTGGTAGCGCACTTGCCTAGCACGTGTGAGGCACTGGGTTCGATCCTCAGCACCACATATAAATAATAAATGAATAAAATAAAGATCCATCAACAACTAAAAAAAGAAGAAAGAAATGCATTTGATTTATGGATATTGATTTTATATCCTGCAACTTTGCTGAATTCATTTATCCATTCTAGAAGTTTTCTGGTGGAATTTTTTGGATCCTCTAAGTATAGAATCATGTCGTCTGCAAACAATGATAGTTGGAGTTCTTCTTTTCCTATTTGTATCCCTTTCTTTCGTCTGTCTAATTGCTCTGGCTAGAGTTTCAAGGACTATATTGAATAAGAGTGGTGAGAGAGGGCATCCCTGTCTTGTTCCAGTTTTTAGAGGGAATGCTTCCAGTTTTTCTCCATTTAGGATGATGTTGGCCTTAGGCTTAGCATATATTGCTTTAACAATGTTAAAGGTATGTTCCTACTATCCCTATCTCTCACCATGCACAAAACTCAACTCAAAGTGGATCAAAGACCTAGGAATTAGACCAGAGACCCTGCGTCTAATTGAGGAGAAAGTAGGTCCAAATCTTCATCACGTTGGATTAGGCCCTGAATTCTTTAACAAGACTCCAAAAGCACAAGAAATAAAAGCAAGTAGCAATAAATGGGATGTACTTAAACTAAAAAGCTTCTTCTCAGCAAAAGAAACTATCAATGAGGTGAACAGAGAGCCTACATTTGGGGAGCAAATTTTTGCCACACGCACATCAGATAGAGCACTGATCTCCAGGATATATAAAGAACTCAAAAAACTTAACACCAAAAAACAAACAGCCCAATCAATAAATGGGCTAAGGAGCTGAATAGGAACCTTTCAGAAGAAGATATACAATCAGTAAACAAATATATGAATAAATGTTCATCATCTCTAGCCATTAGAGAAATGCAAATCAAAACTACTCTCAGATTTCATCTCACCTCAGTCAGAATGGCAGCTATCCAAAATACAAGCAACAATAAGTGCTGGCAAAGATGTGGAGAAAAAGGTACACTCAAACATTGCTGGTGGGACTGCAAACTGGTGCAACCAATCTGGAAAGCAGTATGGAGATTTCTTAAAAAACTTGGAATGGAACCACTCCTTGGCCTATACCCTAAAGACTTAAAAACAGCATACTACAGTAAAGCAGCCACTTCAATAGTTATAGCAGCACAATTCACAATTGCAAAACTGTGGAAGCAACCCAGATGCCCTTCAACAGATGAATGGACAAAGAAACTGTGGTACATATACACAATGGAATATTATTCAGCAATAAAAGAGAATAAAATTATGGCATTTGCAGGTAAATGGATGGAATTGGAGAACATTATGCTAAGTGAAGTAAGCCAATCCCAAAAAACCAAATGCTGAAGGTTCTCTCTGATTAATGGATGCTGATGGGGTGGGAATGGGAAACAGGAGAAATGGAGGAACTCTGGATGAGGAAGGGGAAAGGTGGGGGGAGGTAAAGGGGCATGGGTGTAGTAAAGATGGTTGAATGAGATGGTCATCACTACCCTTGGTGCATGTATGAAGACATAAATGGTGCGACTCTATCTGGTTTGCAACCAGAGAAATGGAAAAATTGAGCTCTAATATATGTACTATGACTTGAAATGCATTTAAATAAATTAATTTAAAAAAAGACTAGTAATACAGGGGAAAGGGACCAGGGAAGAGAGGAGGACAGGGAAAGGAGAGGTAGTAGGGAACAAAATTGACCAAATTATTATTTTTATGTTGTGTACATCTACAAATATGTAACAATAAATTCTATTATGTATAATCCAAAAAAAGAAAAAAGAAAATGAAAATGGTACATTTCTACATAATTTAACTAAATCTTATTAGATATGAGACAATGTGATTTTTTAAAATTTGCTTTAATGTGATCTTGAAACATGGCTTATTTAAATGTAAAACAGTATAAAATGCACAATGATGAGGCCCATGGCTAGATCTTTGAATTTGAGACTGGGATTCAAAACTCACATGACTGTATAGAAACAGTAATTCTTGTCCACTGTTGACTTCTCACTCACCTCCATTGCTTCCTGTTGTCCAATGATGTGAAATTAATTTTTAAGCCTCCTACAATTAAAAGATTATACCAGCCTCCATGTTCAGAGGGACATCAAGGAACATTTTAATAGCACGTGACTGACTATAGACAATCATTTCAAAGTTTAATGTTTCCCAGTAGTGTGCACAACTGGTCCATTCCAAACAGGCTGACACCACTCTGATAAAACTACATGTGTAACTAAAATGTTTAGAGAAATACACTTATTTTTATTCTATAACTATTTTGATATAATAGAGTTTATCATAGTCTGGTATTAGATTCATACAGTAAATTCCTGTTTATCTGGAATAATTTTTAAAGGTGTATCCTGATAGATCATTGTTTGGGAAAACTAACAATAAAATGAATAAGAAAGATTAGTGAAGTATTACTATTTCAAAGCCAAATAAAGAGAATACATTAGTTCCAAAAGAACAAAAATACTTAATAGTGATAAACAACAAGATTTAGAAATAAAGGGAGATTTCAAAACTTCTGGGCATTCAAAACTGTACTCAATAGGGACACACCTGAAAATTAACCATTGATAGGATGCTAACTGTAGGTTTTTGGTAAAAAATTTTAATCAGATATAGCAACTACTCCCAGTTTGCTAAGAAATTACTTTTTGCAAGAATATTTATGTATATTAAAATTTATCAGATGCTTTTACTGCATCTATTTGAAGTTGAATGAATATTATTGATTTTATTTATTTTATTAATGTAATGTTATATTGATTCTCTAATGTCAAAATAATCCTGCAATTCTGGAATCAATCCAACATGGTTGTGATATGCAATTCTTATTACATGTTGCTGGATTTGTTTGTTGACCAATTTGGTTTGTTTGGGATTTTTTGCTTCTCTATTCAGTGAGAATGGTCTGTAAATTTTTCCTTTCTGTCTGCTATTTGCAGCAAGTTTATGCTAAGCAGGAGTTCACCCCTTTTTCTACTTTCTGCAATAAAGAGCATATCATTTTAAAGGAAGCACTAAACAGCTGATACATTTTCAAACATCTCTCCTATGTGTGAGCATTGTTAAGGAGGACCACAATGAAAAACAGCAAAGGAATGTTAAAAATAGATCTTATTACCAAGTAGTCTCATAGACCAGTTTAGAATATTAACAATGACATTATGACAGGCATTTTACACTATTTCACTTAATTCTGTCAATGGAACACTGTTTTAAAAATGAAGAAATAGCCCTAGACAGTTTAAATAACTTGCCTAAGGGTTGCAGAACCAGTATGCACCAAGCTGAAATGTGAGCAGTGTTCTGGCTCCACAGGCTGTGCTATTAAACCACTCCTTTCTTATTTGTCTCCCTTCTCTGAAAGCAGGAATGTGGGGTGTTCTAGAAGGCCTTTTCACACACCTGCTAACAGTAACATCTCATGGATCTGCAACCAAAATAAACATGGCCATTTTCCAAAGTGCTGCAATTTTAAAAACTCTAATGTCTGAGCTTTATTAAGGTTGGCAGTGAGTCAAAATAAATTAGCAGAGGAGATAAAATTTGAAACATGAAGACAAATTATTGGAATCCTAAATAAGGTAAAAATTTAAATGTGCAATATTTATTAAATGTACATGGAGACATTTTGTAAAAAAAAAAAAAAATATGTAATACAAGAGATTGGCCTCCACAGCTCAATTTGGAATATTTCCTTTGAATTGTATGCATTCATTTTAGGCTCACAGTTTTTCATCTTTTAACAACTCTGATAATAGAAATTTCAGAATCAACGGTGTCTTAAAATCATTGTCAGAGTTACAGAAATAAATTAAGGTCCACCCCTGCCACAGCATTGATGCTTTCTTCTTCCTCCAGGAACTTCCAACTGTGAGCACTTTATGTCATATTTTCTCTTTGCTTGAAGCTTTTTGGGCAATGCTGGAAGTGGGAATTGAATCATAATCTGTATGAGAACTAGCTTAGTTCTTTGCTGTCCCCTTCAAGAGATGGGTCTATTCTCATTTACCCTGGCTCTGGGATTATCCTAGCTTTATGCCAGAGTTCTGTTAGAATCTACACCTTGTCATTTTTGTCATTGTTTTCATTTTTTTAGGTGCCAGAGGAAATACTCTCACAGTGGGCAATGTCCTACTTGAAATAGAGTTGAGATGATGTATATGCATCTTAAGCACTACGTGGACACTGTTTTTCACATCTTAGTCACATTATTTTAATTATTTCCCAAGATTTTATATGATTGTTCATTATGTATTCCCATATTTATAAATTTAGGTTGCTTGTTTTATCACAATATAAATATGATGTTGATGAACATTGATGTTGATAATTTCTTCACAATAAATTCCTAAAAATTGATGTTGATGTTGATAATTTCTTCACAATAAATTCCTAAAAATGAAATCATTAGAATGGTCTGAATACTAAAACACTTCTTATTTTGTATTGGCAAACTGACCTTCAGAGACGCTCATCATGAGACACAACAGGAGCTCCATGTGTAAGGGGCTCTGTTTCCCTGCACTTAAGTCAAACTGATAATTTTCATATGCAAAAAAACCTTTCCCAACTGTTCACTGATTTGCATTTACTTCTGTGGTAGAATACCTCATATGTTGATTGACCATTTGTAGCTCTTCGTTTGTGAATCAAGTCCTGATATCATCTAATTAATTTTCTGTTGGGATGTCTATATTAATATTATTAGAATATCATTAAGAATCATATGCTAATATTTTCCCATTTCCTTGTCTTTTATCTCAGAATTTTTTGATATAATGGTAATTGTTATTTTAATACAATTCAACATGTGATATTTTTATTTATGGTTTGTTTCTGTTTAGTCAGTTTTTTGTTTTGGTACCAGGGATCAAACTCAGGGGCACTCGACCACTGAGCCACATCCCCAGCCCTATTTTGTGTTTTATGTAGAGACAGGTCTCACTGAGTTGCTTAGCACTTCGCCGTTGCTGAGGCTGGCTTTGAATTTGCAATTCTGTCTCAGCCTCCCAAAGTGCTGGGATTACAGGTATGCACCACTGTGCCCAGCTTATGTTTAGTATTATATCAAATGTTTTCCTCTGATTTTTCTTTCAGTTATTTTATGATTATTTCAACTATTCTTTCCTCATGGAACTTACCTGGGCAAACAAACAAACAAACAAAAAAGAATGGGAGAGAATTCAGAGTCAGAAAAAGATCTGATCTGCCCCCTCATCCATTCCCTTGCTAGACTGTTACTCTTCTTCCTAACTCAAATAACTCTGTGTTGCATGATTTTATTCACATTTTCATTGTTCCCATTTAATTATTTAGAACAATAGTTTCCAACCTTCTTTTTAAAAAAAAGTTTACTGGCACTCGAAGGAAAGGATAATAATTGTAAAGTGCATGGTTAAATGGAGAAAGCTGTTTACAGCTGGCAGGAGGCATCTAGGCCTTGAACGTCATGACCCCAAGTACTGGTACTACTCTAAAAGTTAATATTTTGGCACATCTGATACATCATGATGTATCAGTTGGAAGATTCTATTCCATAACAGCTCTACTACTTATCATGTTCCTCTGACAGAACCCCTACTCTTCTGATGTTACTAGGAGTAGATCACTCAGATGCTGATAGCGATGAAAAGCCTATGACTGTCAAGAAAAAAAGAGAGCCCTGGAGAAAATAAGCATCAGGAAACCATCCTCCTGCCCTTCTGTTCTGTAGCTTACCAGCTAAGGAAAGAGAATAAACCTAAGGACTGTAACTATTTGTTATATTATAGAAACATATGAAATCTTTGTGAATGAAATCCTTTGTCAGCTGAGTGACTCCCACGTACTGTGGAAGAATCAGGTCATTAACATCTTCGAGGTTACTAGAAGCCAACTTGTAGTTGGGCCTCTTCTAAGGAGAGACACTTAAAAAGATTATAGGCCCTAGTAATATTAGGGCTCTAACCTCTTCTTTGAAAAATGTCTTCACTTTCATTAAAAGATTCACTTACCCAATTTAAGTAATCAATTTATTTTTATAGTATGGGAAATGGAACCCAGTGACTCACATATGAGAGGCAGGAGATCTAACAATGAGCTACATCTCCAGGCCCTCCCACCAATTTTATAGGATACTTTTATCATATATTGAATTCTTACTAGACTGTCCACATAATTCAGGTATTTATTAACCATATTATCTCAGTTATGATGTTGAATCATTAGAACATAAAAATACTCTGATGAAAGTACTCTTCACAAAGCCTCCTTAAATATTTTCTGAGTATCATCTATTCCTGCCCATTATGTTAAAATGTATCTGTCAGTACCTTGCAATTTGTCATTTAAAAACACAACATAAATGCAATGAAAATTCACTATAAGTTGAACTTATCAGTCTCCCAAAATATGATTTCATGAAGTCAATAAAAATAACACAAAACTTACTCAAATTATGCATATTGCCACAGAGTGTGTCAGGGTTATTCCAGTTAGTAAAGTTACCAAGGACAAAAGAACAATGGCGCAAAAAGTACATAAAGGAATGACATAACTAGAGAAAGACTCTTACAAAAAAATGGATGACATTTGGGATAATTTTGCAAAAATGATTCTTTAACTATGGAAAGAAACCCAACAAGAGATGAAAATTATGTCATGCTTTCAAATAATTTTTTTCAGAAAATATGCCAAAAATTTAATTCTGAAAACATATTTATAACTTCTATTACATGTAATTTTTGTAATTTTAGCTAAACACTTCAATTTAAAGTTTTAGTGAAACTACGTATTATGAAAATTTGATCCCTGATAAAGGTGAATTTAAGTGACCTTATCCTTGTAACAGTTATACTAAGATAAGGATCTGTTTCAAAGCATTTATTCCCTCTCATTATCTGCTATATATTTTTGTTAACAATATTACATAGATTTAATTTGCTTTAATACCTAGTAGGGTCAACCTATCCTAATTAACCATATTTAATTTTAAAAATATTACCTTTGTTTATTCTTCCAGCTGATATCCTAGAAATTCACTTAAAATTTCTAGAAATCAATCTACGCCTATGTGAACATTCATTAGAATTACATTATATCTTTTTGTTAATTTAGGAAGAATCAGTTCATTTGCTATATTCAGCCTATTAAGGAAAAATGATCAATTTTATAACTATTTCCCTTTAACCCTCTTGGGAAAATTTTTCTCACACAGGTCTTCCATATTTCTTGTTGAATTAACTCCCAAGTGTATCTGTGCACATGTCTATCAAATCACCATCTAAAACAATGTCCCTGTTGAACACGGAGGTACCAATTATCAAGAGCAGTATTGCTTTTCTTTATAGAGCAAGAATGATTTTTGAAGATGAAAGCAATAATAGTGTTAACATAACTTATTTCCAGAATATAATAGTAGAAGATATCTTAAATAAATCTCTTATTACAAAACATCTTTTATATTAGGTTAAACATAAATAACATCTTAAGTGAATTTTACTGATCTGGCAACAAAGGAAGGGAAATCCAGAGAAGCCAAAAATGAAACAAAAGGTTAAATCATGCATATAGTCAGAGTAGGAGCCAATGGAGGCCCCAAGAGCATCTGCTGATCCTTAGTGACCTAGAAGTTTCAACAGCAGCATATTCTTCTCACATTCACATGGAATATTTTTCAGCACAGACCATATGCTATGCCATAAACCATTTCAACTCAATCAATCAACTAACAAGGCTTAAAACATAAGTATGTTTCATTCACATGGAATGAAATTAAAAATCAGAAACAAGAAATTTGAGAACCTCACAAACATAAGTAAATGAAATAACACTCAAATGAAACAACACAATGGGTCAAGAAGAAATTACAAGAGAAATTGGAAGATTTTGAGATGAATAAAAATGGAGATCTAATATGCCAAACTAAGGAACAGTTAAAGCAGTTCTTAGAAGGAACTTTAAAGTAGTAAAAACTTAAATTAAAAAAGAAAGATCTCAAATCAGCAATCTAAACTTCTATCCTCGGACATTGGAAAAAGAAGCACAAACTAAATCCAAAGTAAGTAGGAGAAACAGACTGGAGTGGAAATCAGTGACATACAAAATAGTAAAACAGACAAAAACAAACAAACAAAAAACAAACAGAAGTTGGCCCTTTGAAAAGACCAACAATCTAGACTGTCTAGGTAAAAGAAGACTCAAGTTATTTAAAATCAGAAATGAAAAAGGGGATATTATTACTGGCATCACAGAAATAAAAAGGAATCTGAGAGCATACTGTGAATAGCTATACAACAAATTAAGATGAAATGTAAAAACTCCTAGAAGGACACAAGCTACAGAATATGACTCAAGAAGAAACAGAAAATCTGAATAGACCTATAACAAGTAAAAAAAAAAAAATTTAATTTAGTAATCAAAAAACTACCCACAAAGGCCCAGGCCCAGAGGCCCTACTGGTAAACTCTACCAAACATTTAACTAGTAATGACAACTCTTCACAACTCATGCAAAAAATATAAGGAACACTTACCAACTCATTCTAAGACCAGTGCTACCCTGATGCCAAAACTAGATCTCATGAAAAAACTATAGGCCAACATCTGTTATGAACATTGAGGCAAAAATTCTCAATAAAATACTAGCAAATTAAATCCAGCAACATATAAAAAGCATTATACACTGTGACTTAAGATTTATCCCAGAAATACAAGGCTTGTTTGGCATTCAAAAATCTATCACCATTATCAATAAAGGGCAGAGAGAACCACATGATCATCTCAATAAATAAAAAAAAATTTGATAAAATCCAACATACATTCATGATAAAAACAAACTAGAAATAGAACTTCAACGTGATAAAGGGAAATGAGAAAATGCTTTGAGATGAAGATGTCATACAGCTAACATCATACTTAATGATGAAAGAACTTTTCACAAGTACTAGAATCTTTGGGAGGTGTGGCCTAGTAGGAAGTCCTTAAATCATTTGGGGCATGCCCTCAGAGGGGATTGTGGGACCCTAGTTCCTTTTTCCTATTTCATGAGTGGTTTGCTCTGCAGTGTGCCCCCACAATTATGTGACACTCTCACCAGAGGCCTAAAGTTATAAGGCCTTTCAGACTGAAACCTCTAGAGCTGTGAGCCAGAATAAACTTACTCTAAGCTAATTGCCTCAGGTATTTTGTTATAGTAACAAGAAGCTAAAAGATAGATACCAGTAGCAGTAGTGCTGGCTCATGTGGCAGTTAATTTTTTGAGGAAACGTCATATTGTTTTCCATAATGGCTGTCAAAATTGTGCATAGGTCCCCATTTTTCCATATCCTTTTTCCCAATGTTATCCTTTTAACAGGTTGAGTTGATATCTTATCATGACTATAAGCATTTCCCTTATGTTCAGCATTTTTTAAATATACTTGTTGGCCACTTCTTGTATATCTTCTGAGAAATGTGTCCTTTGTTCATTTCTTCATCAGAATATTTGTGTGTGTTTGCTTGCTATGGAGTTGTATAAATTCCTTATATATTTTGGATATTAACTCCTTGTGAGTTTATGGTTTGCTAACTTTTTTTTCCCTGATAATATAGGTTTCCTTCTCATTCTTTTTTGCTGTACTTTTTAGTTTAATGTAAGCCCATTTATCCATTTTCACTTTCGTTGTCTTGTGCATTTGATGTCTTATCCAAAAACAAAAAAATCACTGCCGAGACCAGTGTTAGAGCTTTTCCACTATATTTTGTTATAGTTCTACAGTTTCTTATCTTCGTCTTTAATCTATTCTGAGTTGATTTTGTATATGATGTGAGACACAGGTTTTTAACATCTCTGCCGTGTGTGTGGATACCTAGTCTTCCTAACACCGTTTGTTGAAGACACTCTTTTTTTCCCATAGTGTTTTCTTGGCACTTCTGTCAAAAATAAATTGAACACAAATCTGTGGATTTATTTCTGGGCTATTTTGTTCAATTGGCTTTGTATCTGTTTAAGCAGCAGTCAATGCTATTTTGATTACTATGGCTTTGCAGAATGTTTTGAAATCAGGTAGTGTGATGACTCCCAGTTACTTGTTACTTTTGATCAAGACTGTTTTGGCTATTCAGGGTTTTTCTAGTTTCATATAGATTTTGGAATTGTTTTTCTATTTTGTGAAAAATGTCATTTGAATTTTGATAGAAATTCTATTGATTCTGTTGATTGCTTTAGGTAGCTATTTTAACAATTTTAATTCATCCAGTATATGAATATGGTATATCTTTTCATTTATTTTTATCTTCTTCAACTTCTTTCATCGGTATTTTATCATTTTCAAGGTCAGCATATTTTACCTCCTTGCTAATTTATTCCTAAGTATTGTGTGTATGTGTGTGTTGGTAGTTGCTGTAAATAAAACTCTTGATTTTTTAAAATGGTTATTAGTGAATAAAAATGCCACAAATTTTCCTATTTTGTATTCTGCAACTTAAATTTGTTCATTAGTTTAAGTTTTTTTATTTTCTCTATAAGATCATGTCATCTGCAAACAGACAATTTAATTTCTTCCTTTCAATACCTACCTAAATACCTACCATTTTCTTCCCTAATTATTCTGCTAGGACCTCTTACATAATGTTGAATAGAAGTGGTGAGAGTGGGCATCCCTGTTACTGATCTTGGGGGGAAAGCTTCCAACTTTTTACAATTCAGTATGATGTTGAGTACGTGCTGAGTATGAGGAGGGACATATACTTGCCCCAGCAGAAATCCAGTCCCCACAGACGGAAGCTTAAAATGCACCTCAGACCAGGGTAGCCTATGCCATCTTAGTCATCAGAGTGGCCCTATCAGCATGCTCCAGCAGACACATAGTCCAGGTTCATCTTGGTAAACCCCAGTGCTAAAAGAGTGTCCAGAGACCAAGTCTCCAGGATGATTCCTGTGGATCCAGGCTCCAAGCCTGTCCTGGCTCTAGGACCTAAGCTGTCCCTGAAGACACAGACTCCAAACCAGCACCTGGACATCCAGCCTCCAGGCCAAGCTCTAGACCAGTCTCTCTAGCTCGAGGAACAGGCTAGCTAGCATCCATAATCTCAAGCTTAAGAATGACCCTCTGTGGACCCAGACACCATGCCTCTCCCAGTGTCATGTCAGTTTGAGATTCCAGGCTCACACCAGTGGACCCAGGCACCAAGCCCATCTAAGTATCTCGCTGGCCTTTCAAAATCAGCTTCAAGGCCCATCCAAGCACCAGGTATGCTCTTCTAAACCCAGAATTCAAGTCACTATACAAGGACCCAAGAAAAAGAACAGCCTTCCTGAGGATTCCAGCAGTAAGCCACCCGCAGACTATGCCAGGTGGCCTACCCAAAATCTCTGGATGGGCTGACTGCTGAAGAGCTTTCCCAGACAAAGCCAGTCAAAAGATTAGAGTAAGATCCAGCTCCCTCAAGTGAACAGATACCAATGCATGGCAATTAAGGTCATAAACAATCAGGGAAACACGACAAACACCAAAGAAATAAAGCACCAGTAACTGAACCTAAAGAAACTGACTGAAAAAGAACTCAAAAGTAGTTGTTTAAAGGCAGCTCTGTGAGCTTCAAGAAAATATACAGAAACAAAACAATGTAATCAGGAAAACAATAAGAACAAATTTACAGATACTTATAAAAAAAAAAAAAAGAATTCTGAAGCCAAGAAATTAAAATTAAAATTGCACTAGAAAGTGTCCACAAAGCGGGCTGGGATTGTGGCTCAGTGGCAGAGCACTTGCCTTGTATGTGTGAGGCCTGGGGTTTGATTCTCAGCACCACATATAAATAAATGAATAAAATAAAGGTCCATCAACAACTAAAAAATATTTTTTTAAAAAAAAGTGTCCACAAAGCGTCACATACTTTTTCTCATATATAGAATCTAGAAAAAAGAGACAGACATAAACGTAGGTGAGAGAGTATTAGTGAAAAGCAAAAGGGGGGGGGGTGAGAGGGCCTGAGGAGATCACAGGGGAATAGAAATGATCAAAATATGCTGTTATGTATGAACATGCCACAATGCAACCCACTATTCTATATAATTAATATGCTCTAAATAAAAAAGTGAATATTTTAAAAGTAATGCCTGTTAGCAGCAGCTGAAAGAATTCATCTCTATCAGATCCCCTCTACAAAAAAAAAGCTAAACCCTGTAGACATAAGGAAAATGCTTACAAGGTAAAATATGAATCTACACAAGGAATGAAAAGCACTGAAACTGTTCACTGTCTGGATAAACACAAGATTTTTTTCTTATTGAAATATCTTTAAAAGATAATTGTGCAAACAAAAAATGTGTCATAGCCAGGAGCAAGTGGCGCACACCTGTAATCCCAGCAACTCTGGAGCTTGAGGTGAGGCAGGAGGATCATGAGTCCAAACCTGGCTTCAGCAACGTAGCATGGCCCTATGCAATTTAGTGAGACCCTGTCTCTAAAATATTAAAAATGGGCTGGGGATGTGGCTTAATGGTTAAGCTCCCCTGGGTTCAATCCCCAGTAACCCCCCCTCAAAAAAAAGGACATATATAACAAAATACACGAAACAATAATATAAAAAGATTAAGGAGGAGCTGGGGATGTAGCTTGGTAATAGAGCACTTATCTGGCATGCACAAGTCCCTGGGTTTCCCCAGGACCACAAAAAAAGAAAAGAAATGTAAGCATGCTATACATAATGTGGTAAAATATGACTTGAAGGCAGACTGTGGTAAATTTAAGAAGTATATCATAAAACTTAATGATACCACTAAAAGTAACAAAGAGGCAGAAAGGAGAAAAAATGGAACCAGAGATATTCAATCCAAAAAAGAAAAGAAAAGAGGAAAAGGACAACAAAAACAGAATAAAGAGAAAACAAGTAGCAAGATGATAGACTGAAACCTAACCATATCAATAATTATATGTGAATGGAATAGGTACCCAATTAAAAGCGAAGATTGAGAGATTCAGACTGCAATAAACAACAAAAAAATCTACCTAAATACTAAGAAAGCTTGTTTCGGCAGCACATATACTAAAATTGGAACAATACAGAGAAGATTAGCATGGCCCCTGCACAAGGATGACACGCAAATTCGTGAAGCATTCCACATTCTTAAATCCAAAATTTAAATAACTATTAAAACAAACTTGAGAAAAAGCACACATGTGTGCATGCACACACACATAAACACACAAAGAAAGCTGGAGTGGCTATATTAATATCAGATAAAGTAGATTTTGGAGCAAAACATATTATCAGAGATAAAGACCATTTTCATAATGATAAAGGGGTCAAAACATCAAGATAATATTACACCCCAAAGTGTCTACCAAATAACACAGCTTCAAAATACATGAAGCAAAAATGGACAGAAGTGTAGCAAGAGACAAATCCCAATTAGAGATTTCAATACTCTTCTCAATAATTAACAAGTACACAGAAAATTGGTAAGGATAAAGAAAGCTGGAATAACATTATCGAACAGTTATGTCTAATTCACATGTCTCCAACAGTCCACCCATTAACATTAATAACCTTTTCTTTCTTTTTTTTTAAGTACTTACAGAATTTTTACCATGAAAAATCATGTTAAGGAACATAATATAAGTCTCAACTTTAAAAAGATTCAAATGATACACTGGAGTATAATGGAATAATATTAAAAGCCAAAACCAAAAAGTTCATCTAGAAAACTTCCAAGTATTTGGAAACTAAGTAACACACTCCTAAATAACCCATGGGACAAAGAAGAAACCAGAAGGGAAATTATAAAGTATTTTAAACTGAGTGCAAATGAAAATACAACATATCAAAAATTGTGGATTCTGCTGCAGCAGTAAGAAATCAGATCTTATGAAAGTTATATTGAACTCCTTAAAAATCAAAACACAAACTTATTTTAGATCCAGAAAAACTTTTAAAATGTGTACTTTATGGATTGATTCAATAAATATATGGTGACCACCTAACTTAAGGGAGGCTCTTTTCTGAGCCCTAAAAATTAACTAACACAAATAAGACCCTCTACTCTTATATTGCATCAAAGGGTACAGATAATAAACAAATAGAAAGATACTTGCAGATAGTAACAAACTACATTCATAAAACAGTAATTTAGGAGTAGAAAAGTGCTCTGTAAATTGATATGAGCTGAAACCTGAATAAGGAGAGCTGATCATGCAGACGTAAACCCAAAGGAACAGTGTTATAGGTAGAGAAATCAAGTATGAAGGTCCTAATATGGGAGGCATATGCTCTAGATGTCTAGAGAAAGTTAAGTGAAGGAGGGAATATAGAATTATCAGTAAAGATAGATGTGCATGAGAAAGATAAGTACTCAAGCTGGAGCACAGGTAGCTGGGCGAAGACTAGGACTTGGCTAGAAAGGTATAGGTTTGTCAAGACATTCATAGTCAACAATGGTAGCCACTAGCTGCATGTAACTCTTATTGAATAACCAAAGTTTTAATCTAATTTGAATTACATTTGTGTGTGTGTGTGTGGTGCCGAGAGGCAACTCGGTTGGTAGATAGAGGCAACTCTACCAGCTGAGCTATATCCCTAGCCCTAATTTGAATTTTTACAACTATTTCCAGTACGCTTGAAACTACTTCAACTATAGGTTTTATGAAATCTAAATACAGATCAAATATTTGTAATTTGGTTTTCTATTATAGAATATTGTCAGAGGAATAACAAGGTGATCTTTTGCGAATCTCTTCACTACAAAAAACAGAATTGTTGTCTTAATGTTCTGTCGTTATCTGACTCTAATAGTTACTAGAAATTTTTCCTGAATTGTAGAAAATTTAAATGTTAGGTAGATCTGTAAACTATAACCTGCCTGAATATTCTATAGGTATCTCAAACTCAAAATATCCAAAAACCCAGTTTATCATCTTCCCTATTCAATATATTCTTTATCACCTATTCTTCAAATGTTGGGAATTTAGATTTCCCACTTTAGAAAATCCGGTATCAATTTCTCCCTCAATATCAAATTAATACTCATCTTTCCCACTTTGTTTCTTAAATATTCTTCAAATCCTTTCTGTAGTATTCACTCCAATGAACCCTCATCATTAGTTACCAGAACTCTCTTCGAAGCAAGCAACATTGAATTTCATAATGTGACCTACAAAGGTTTCCATGACATTACCATGGCTACTTTTCCTATTTCTATTTACTGCCTTGGACTTAGTGATCCAGTCATAAGAAACTACCTGTAGTTTATACAGGCAGTATTGTTTCATGTCTTCAATCATGTGCTATGTCTACTCATGACAGAAAAAGTAAATTTAAGTACATAGGTTCTACTGGTTTTAAAAACTAAGAATCAACAAAATGGGTCTATATTACTTTCTACACCAGAGGCTCTTGGGTATAGAAATGCTATCTACTCATAAAATTTCCTTGGGCTTATAGGCTAAGAATAAGCATCCTGGACATTGTTTCTTTAAACTACAACTTCTGGTTCCTAATTACTCTAAGTACTTGTTCTCGAACATCCTTCCCAAGAGAGGCTGGCAAAATTTTGCTTGATTTAGTTAACATCCTCTGATGAGCCATCTGGAACAAGTGATTTGCCAAGATAGGTCTAGGAAAAAAGGGTAAAGAAGCCATGTAGTTGACCTACAGTAATTTGATGTTACCAGGAGCAAGAAGTGAGAACTGCAAAGGAGATTACTAAAGGAGATGTTCTGGGCACACGACACAGCAAACATTGTTCACTTACAAATCAGAACTTGTCATTCAAACTGAATACAAGACAAGAAAAAAATAAGACCCAATATCAGGTTTCACTATTCATAAGACGTTCAGGAATCTACATACCTGAATATGCATATGAATTTTATTATGACACAGGTTCCACACCTTAACTTTTATGATCTTATCCCTAGAAGCTCTCCTCTGAGAGCTCAAGGGAAAGCAGACTTATCATTGTTATCTATTCTTAAGAGGCGCTTACTAGGTATACTTAATTAAAATACAGCTTAGCTATTTTCTCACTTATCCTGATATTCTATTAAGATGCATATTTCTCTGTACTCTCAGAATCCCCCCAGCCTATTTCTCTTTCACTGTTATTTTCCATTTTATTTTTTAATCTAACCTGTGTTTTTCCTCTAGACTATGACCACCTTAAGGATTGAGCTGTTTTTTTCATTTGTGTACCTCTAACATAAACAGTGCCAACATTTATTAGCAATCCCTAAGTCTACCATGTGACTAATAAAGTCTTCTTTTTACTTAGTTATAACATCAAAAAATCTAACTAATGCTACTCAAAGAAGCTAGCCCAAGAACTTTTTGTTAGTGGTTTATGATGAGATAAAGAGTTTGACCCAGAATGTGTGAAGAAAAGAATTGCTTCCTTTTGTGAGAAAGTCTTTGAAAAAGTGTGTAACAACGAAATAGTGCTTAGTGATACAGACAACTTATACTTTTGCCCACTTTGATCCAAGGTGAGTGAAAACACTTTTAAAAGAAAAGCAAGATCCTGAAGAATGTATGGTTAAAACGAATAACTTTAGAGTCTTCATCATGAATGCAGATTCCCAAATAAAATAGATTTAAAATAAAGGCATCTATTTTCACTGGTAAAAATAAAGACACAAGGCACTTAAAAACTTCTTTAAAAGTGAAGACACATTTTAAAAAAACCTAATAAATTTTTAATCAGGATGTTTTCTTTTTTTTTTTAAACAGGACAAGTAACAGATTACATCAAACTTCAGAACTTCTCAAATATCTAATTATTATACACATTCCCATCTGTCTTGCAGGGAGGAATCTTGGTCGGCTTAACAGTTTCAGGTAAAATAAGCTGCATAATAGTATATATTACAATAATAAATGTACAATGTTTACATGAAATGTTTTAGAAGCAAGAAAAAGATGCATCTGCATCAAAAGGCGACCTGTTAAAAATGCCACAACTATTTTTTTTACATTCACTCTTGCAACAGGTTACAAGATGGGGTCACTAAGCTCAGATAAATCACTATGATGCACATAAAATACAGAAAGATTGGTTAATTTATATATTATATATATTTATATTTCACACATTAGCATCTGAGACATAAACTGAGAATTTAAAACTTATTCTCTTCAGATAACAAATTATTTTTTTATTCTTCATAAACATGGTGCCCACAAAAGCACATAGGTAAGGCACAATAGGATTTTCAGTTACAGAATAGTGTGCATCATGTTTACTTAACCAGAAAACGTGCATTATCTGTGCAAGTTCATGCTGCAAACCCAACACATATACAATTAAAAAAAAAAGGAAATTGAGCTTTAAATAAAATCAAATTGGTACAATTCCAGCTGTTTCACATATTCATCCGGACTGACATTGATATATCAACAAGTTATTTTTAAAAAGCCAATTGTTAGATTACAAATAAACCTTGCTTAGCAAACTATTTTAATCTGAAATCAAAGAGTAATAAAGCAACTTTATTAAAACAAATTAAATACTGAGGCACAAACCAATGGTCACTCTTGCATTTACTATATTGCAACCTTTCATGACCCAAGTATAATTTGTCTAACACATTTTGCTGCAACCATGTGCCCTGCTTTAAACTTGACATATAACAGGGGAGCTAATATTTCATTAAATTATAAATAGATTGGGAAAAAGACTTAATCCCAATAGTACTATGTCACAGCCCTATTAATTAATAATAAATACAGCTTTTCACAAAATATTTTTCTAATATCTGCCAATTGCTTCTTTATTGCTCACATAAATTTGAATCTATTACAACAGGTGTCAGAACTTTCACACAAAATCATACTCAGACATTTTTTATACAAAATCTATAAAAGATATTTTAAACTTGTATCTAATACTTCCAGGTGTTTGGCTGTTTGATCTATGTGATAGTACAGCCATATGTATATATATATGTGTGTACACACACACACACGCACACACACACACATATATACACAAATTAGATTATGAATAAAATAGAAAGCTTATTTTACTGCTTATGCAGACATCCTCACAAAACAAGACTACTTTCACCACCACCACCAGCATTTATACATATTTACAAAAGCCAGTTTAATTACATGTACATCCACTTACACATATATGTAACCATTAAAACCAAATAAATTTTCCCATATTCCAGCTGTAGCAAATGAATCTCTTACAAGCAATAGAAACCTAAGGTTAAATTGGGAAATAAACAGTTTTACCACATTAGCTTGTAAGGAACTAGGCAGGTGACTGTATACAAAAATTCACATTAGTTCACAAGAAATTGTGGAAATACAAGAAGCCTCTTCACCATGCTTTTGTGTGGTTATCCAAACACTTCTTGGTGCAAAAATATAACCACCATATCTGAAGATGCTTAATAAAGTCAGTGTTCCTCATGCAAAACTTTAAATGCACTGGCTTAACTGAGCTCCCAAAACTGAATTAAACAGTTATTCTACATACTCAGAATTGCTGCCTCACTGCTAAATCCCCTTGGAACCTTAAGATTTCTGGAACTTTCAAACAGAGCTGTACTCAGCAATAAAAATATTACATACAAAAAGCATTTAAAAAGGAAGACAGGAAGCCAAACAGGAATTTTCCTATTGTAAATAACAGTCCTAGGAGTGAAGAAAGTCCTTTCAGGAACCTCCTTGAGAATTGGCTAGGCCAGTCCGAAGGCGAAGATGAGACATAGAGTTCATATGTTTATTTGATGGCTTCAAGGGAGTGTTGCAAGTAAGAGCTTGGGGGAAGCGATGGTGATATCTATCTAGTCGTAAATATTTTACTGTAACCAACTTCCCTGTTGTAAGATAAAAATAATATTTTAGATCTGTAAAAATGTCTTTAATATTTTTAGAAAAGTTAACTGTGGTAAGTCATATGAATATAAAACATAAAGTAATTTAAAAATATTACTTAAAAAATGCTAACCTAAAATTCTTCAATTTAAAATCTGGTATAGTTTATCTTTTCAAAATTTTTGTAATATGTAAATTTCTTACCATCAAACCAAGAGCCATGTAATGCCTTAAAAGCCTTTCCAGCATATTCTGGAGACAGACATTTAACATATACACAACCCTATGATATTAAAAAACAAAAAAAGAAATGTTTTAGTTAAATAGCAACAAAACCAAAACATGAAATTCAATACTTGAAGCTACTTTACCTCACGTGAATTTTTGTCTACTGCAATGTGAACAATGCCATCATTATCACTGCATTTTTCTAAAATTGCTTCTTGAATTGCCAGATGCCACTGATCCCCTATTTCCCTAAAAATTAATAAAACCAAACATCAACAACTATATTCCTACTCAATTGAAAGTCTTCATTATTTCATATCACAGAACAAATGAGTCATTTTCATATTTAAAATCCCATGCACTTGCAAGTTGTTTCTTTATTCCTTCTAGTGTTAACTCATTAAAGGTGCAAAAGTTGAGTATTTTATTTTTCATGACATTTTTGAGTTCTTGAATTTATGAAAAGCCTTAGTAAATACTATACTGAGCTTCTCTTTTCCAAAATAATGGAAGAGTGATACAGGACAAACATTTTACATAGTTACGTATAATGAGAACTTTTAGATCTCCTGCTATAGTAATGTCCATTGGTCTTACTTGTAAGACATAGATGGTTGGGGCAGAAGAAAAGCAACTTCATGTTAAATCATAAATCTTCATCTTAGGTAATGAAGTACTGGGTTGCATTGATCTCCTCATTACTAAGGCATGAGGTCAGAGTTCCCACAGAGGTTGTTTATATATGTGCAAAACAGAGGATGTGTATACATACATGCACTGATAGTGCTTTCCCACATTTCCAAATTTCCTGTCATCTATTTGGAATCTCATCAATAATTTTTTAAATAAATAAATTATTAGGTGGAATCTGGAGTATTTTATATGTAATGCAGATTGTTAGAATTTTAAAAACATGATTTCATCTGTCATATTGCTGAACAGCTAACCTGAAAGCTAATTCTAAAAATTACTGTGGCTTAATATGTAAAATATCTGAATTCTAAGGCAGCAACTTTTGACCCTGCCATTCTCTGGATGTGTTTGTTCTATAATTATAGTCAAAAAAAGTTCTTCAAATATTACATTGACAAGGAAAGGTGGCTCTAAAGAAGAAAGGAAGGTATATACAACTTTGTAGGAAATATTTTTACAATTAAGACACTGGAAACTGTACTAAAGAAGTTCATATATATATATATATATATATATATAAAAAAACACATATATACACACATACACATATATAAACACATATACACATATATGTGTATATATATAAACCTGAGACAAAAATGTTCACAGTCATCTATAAAATGAATTATACATTTAATAAAGGATGTTGTCATTGTGAGTCAATTCCTCAAGCATTTATGGGCTATGAGGCCTCACAGCAAATACAAAGACTTAGAAATGTTTTACAAATCTTTATACAACTGTTTCCTGGTTAATCCTTTGCTAGTAATTTAACAAAAGAGAAAAGCATTAAAATCTATAGTCAGGAATTCAGAAGGAAAACAGATTTTTCAATTATAGACACAACATTATAAGAATGCTAGGCATTTTTCAGCCAACCATTTCAATAAAATTACATGTGATCATAATACTCACATAACTGGATCAAACATATTTCGAATCTTTAAACACGGTGTCAAACTATTTGGCGGTGAATTTCTTCTATCTAAATGAAATGCTACAAAAAATAAGTTAGTTTTACTATTTGCCATTATTCCATTTTGTTGAACAATATACATCATTTAGTTAAAAAAATATTTGTTACATAGTTATACTATGAGTCAGACCCATTTTAGATATTACAGTGAGTCAAGATAGTCTTTGCTGTCACAGAGATTACAGTGCAGTGGGAGAGACAGATAATAAACAGTGTTATCCAAGACATAATTGTGATAGGTCCTAAGAAAGAAGGACACAGAAAGTTATAAAAACATAACTTTACTCATCTGGGAATATCAGATAAGATTTCCCCAAGGAAATGAAATTTATGCTGGGAACTAAATAATAAATAAAAATTAGCAGGGTGAAGAGAAGTATAAGGACATCTCAAGCAACGAAGAGACAGCTTTTACACAGCCTCTGTGACAAAAAGGAGCCTGATATATTCAGCCAGTGCGGCAGAGTGGAAAAATTAAAAAGATAAACTTGGGAGGGCGATGTCAGATTATTCAGGACCACCTAGGCCACTCTGAAATACTTCAACATTGTCACAGAATGACAGAAAGCCATTCAAGTGTTTTAAGCAGCAGAATAATTCAACAACATCTATTTTTTAAAATTGTAGTTTAAAAAAATATTTTCTTATGAGAAGAATCAATCAGGCAAATGCAAAAATGAATGCAAGAAGATCAGTTAGAAGGTTACTGTTGTCTAGGAGGGAGATAATAGTGATGTGGATAAGATAGGCCAACAGTGCAGATGGAAAATAGATGGAATCAGGACATATTAGGGAATAGATGTGACTTGAGTAGTTGAAAAGACTGAACAAAGGAGGATAGGGAGAGATTAAGAATGACTCCCAGGTCATTTTTATTTTATGGTGGAACAAAATAAAGAATGTTACTAATAACTAGACTGAAAATATTAGAGCAATAGCTTTGGGAAAAAATGATACTGAGTTTATGCACATGTTCAATTTGTGGTTCCCATCTCCTAAAAAATAAGATTAGTATAAACCGTAGTACAAAAGTCTGAAAACCAGAACAACAAACTTAGTCCCAGTATGAGATTATTTAAAGAGTGAAGATAGAATGAGAAGATGGCCTTGACAAACTCCAACACCTAGAAATCCAGGAAATGAGAAAGACCTAGGGGGGAAAAATGGGATGGGGGCGGGGGAGAATTGCAGGAAAGGTGTAAGAGAAAAATCCAGGGGGCGGGGAGGTATAGAGGGCAATGGCAGCACACATCTGCTAAGTCCAAAGATAAAAGTTTGAAGGAGTGCTCAATTGTCAAACACTGGTAAGAGACTGAATAAAGTAAGCACTTCTTTGTTTTCAATTTCACAGGGCCCTTCTGCATGCATCTTTTAAAAGGAAAATAGTTTGTTGTTATAATTTTGGGTAACACCAAAGCATCACTTTTATACCATGATTAAAGAAGCTTTTATTCAAGCATTCTCAAAGTGAAAATTAGAGAAAAAAGGAGTGACTGGGTTTTCTTCCTGTGGTTCCAAAACAATTTACTTACCTTTTCTAAGAATACTTTGTTTAGTAAACATCAATAAATATGCTTTTATAGAAAAAAAATTTACCATTCATAATTTTCTTATATATAATTTTCTGCTTTACTGTATGGAAGAGGTCTGGGTATATAAGGCAGCCAGTCTTTTAAAAAAAAAAACAAACCTGTATTCTTACATACTTATATATGACTATTTTTGAAACTGTGCAGACAATAAGAAAACTATGAAAACATACCTTCAAAAAATAGGTGGCAGGGGAATGCATAAGTAGAGGGGTGTTGATGAGAAAGAAGATGGAGACAACAACCAAAAACTGGAAAAATAGTTAAAAAGGTTCTGTTTCCACTTACATATATAAAATATGTAAGGTATGTATGTTTATGTTATACATATAAATTATGTATTTTATTTACATAGAGAAATTAAATGAAAATGCAACTAGATCTATGATACTATATTGCTTGTTAAGTGAAAACAGCAAGATCAAAGAAGTGTCTGTCTTTATTGCAGTAAAGACAAATAATTTGTGTCGGCATTAGTAAGGACAAAATTGTGGAAGGATACATAACATGTTTTTATGGGATGAACTATAAAGGTAGCTTTGACTTCATACATCTTTGAATTGTGTAGTTTCAACTTAAACACATACTGTTGTTTTGAAAAATTAAACAAAAATCAATTTTATACTTTTGTGCTTAAAATACATACCTTGACCTTGCCATACTTTAGAAGGTATTACTAATATTTTATCACAGGATGCAGAAGGCTGGATCCACCGCCAAACTAGAAAATCTGCACCACCTATTCTTCGTGTTTCCGTGCGAACTCTAGACTCATTAGCAGCAAGGAAGTCAACAGCTCTATCCCAGACTTTCTTCATTTTTTTCCTACCACATGAACACAACAACAAATTTACAAATTTGTCTTGGCTTGTCATCTTTTTGATATGTTAGTAACTGAAGTAATGGTTATTGTTAAGTCTGGCTATTCTTATCACTACTCACAGAGTTTATTTAAAAGAAGATATAGGTGCCTATACCCCACTCAGATTTACTGAATTTCAGCCCCTTGAGGTGATGAATGAGCATGTGTTTTTTTTTATTCTTTTAATCTAAAAGCTGCACTGGAGATTATGATGTGCTGCTAGGTTAGGAATGATGCTTTAGATATAGCCTCATCTTTTATTTGCAAAAGTTATTTTCTTTTTGGTTTTTTATTTTAAAAGTTTCATTAATAATAAAATAGGTATTTAAAAATATTAGTAAAACACCACTGGTTATTTCCAGGGTTTTTTTCCTACAAATTTTATTTATACATGACAGTAGAATCCATTTTAACATAATTATAAAAGCATCGAATATATCTTGTTCTAATTCAGACCCCAGTATCTCTCCTTCCCCCCTCCTCTCTCCCCTCCCCCAATTGATCTTTCTGCCATTTACCCATAGCTATTTTTTAAATTAATTTCTTGTAGATGTACAGAATGGTGAGATTAACTGTGGTTTGTACATATTCCTGTTTCTTTAACAAGATGAACTTAAAGGAGGTAAGATGGAGAGTGATGACAAAGAATCAAAAATGTACAGGAATGATTCAGAAATCCAGTTATCTTATGTGTGACTGAAAATCAGGAGGACAACAAGAGAATGTAGAAAGAAATGAGAGTATAAAATATTTGTAAAAAGCGTGCATAGTAAAATAGGTCTAGAGGAGAAGAGCCAGAATTCTCAATATAATTTTCAAGACTAGAGAAGATGCCTATATTCTGATTTATTTCAACTCATAATGCTTTGAACACACCTGTCATGAGGCTGTATTAAGGAATCTCGCACATGAGGAATAGGCATGTAAGGTTGTAAATCCTTATTTTCCTGGCAAGCTTCATTATGACTTCGCAAAACATCTGCAAATAAATCAAACTTCACAAATGAATCAATCACTTGACATTATGTTATATTATCATGTAATTGTTCTAGAAATAGTTTAGAGTTTTACAAAAATTGTACCTATAATCTTTACCACCATATCATACATCTGCCTTGACTCTTCCTCCTCTTTTGTCCAGCGATATTTCATGTAGCGCAGAACAACACAAACCATCACTACACCTGCAATATTCATATATTTTGAGTTTTAACAATTGTGGTCAATGGCATTAATAACATTAGGCAATTTCTACAATGATTATCTTAATTGTCCTAATGGAAAAATGCAAAGAGCCTTTATGACAGAGGGTTGAATTAGTTACATAATTAAATAAAACTGCACAGAAAAAATTTAATATTAAACATTTTCTGGTGTTTTCGCTCTAGAAAATGTCTTCTATTACACTAATAACTAAACATTTAAATTTTATCTTTTAAAAAATAATATGACTTTTATAAACATTTTCCCTTTATAGAATTAAACTACTTAAACAGTTTTATTAAAGAATTAAATATGCTAAATCTTACTATAATTGAACTATTTTTAAAGGGTTAAGAAAAAAGAAAAAACAAGGAATATCTCTTAAATTCCTATCATCAATCACAAAATCTAGTAATTTGAATACAAATTTTAATTCTCACACAATATTGTTTAAGAATAGTTTCAATGAACTTAATTTACAATGTTTTATTTAAAAAATAAAACTTTGTTTTCTAAAGTGAATACACTTACTATTTCTGTGACATTCTTATGATAAAGTTTTATTCCTACCTCTCTCTGTTACTGTTTTCTGAGCCCTCAGTCTGGTAAGACATTATAAAAAGCCTTCAACTTCATTTAGTGAACACTTCAGAATATAATTTATATGACATCTATCACTGAAGTGAGAAGTAAATTTTTGGTTCTGGCATTTGGTGAAATACAGACACACACACGAAAAAATTCTAGACTGCAATATATCACTTTTCTTATCCTAACAACTTACCCAAGCATAACAACAATAACCTGTGTGTTACAGTAATAAAAGCACGTCGAAAACGACACCAGAAAGACATCTGTGGTCTTGTGGATTGTAAAAACTGCACATCAGTTATGTTTTTCAATTCTTCCTCAGGGCTATAACCAACACACCTATTTAAAAATAATTAAGGTAGAGTTTAAGTTAAAAAAAAAATCATTTCTTATACTATAAAACAGTCAAAGTGGAAATCAACTCCTCTACCTTATTCCAACATCTTTCCCATTTTCTAAAATCCACTGCAATGAGGTGTTAAATATATCTTCATATTCAGGACCTAAATTCTAACAAGAAAAAAAGAGAAAATAGCTATTTTAGTAATCCACATTCATTTGACTCTGACTCTATATAAGCTGTCCTAGAAATAACATACTCCATATAACATTTTTAAATTTATGACTAGTATAATAAAAATGTATTATTCATTAAAGAAAATTTTGTAAAAAGTCATGATTTTCTCACTAAGCCACTATAAATACTGTTAATATTTTGCTGTTTTCTTCTTTTTAACATTTATAGATTTGGGAGTTCTTTTTATAGTTTTGTTTTTAAGTGTCACTGTGATCAGAGTGACTTAATTTTTAATGGAACACCATTTTCATATGAATAAACAGCAAACTGTTCAGACTTGGCTGTTTTATTTTCACAAATGAATGTATTCAGCAAATGAACTCAAAAAACTTTTTTTTTTTTTGGTACTGGGGATTGAACTCAGGGGTACTCGAACACTGAGCCACATCCTCAGCCCTATTTTGTGTTTTATGCAGAGACAGGGTCTCACTGAGTTGCTTAGTGCCTCACCATTGCCGAGGTTGGCTTTGAACTGGCGATTCTGTCTCAGCCTCCCTAAGTGCTGGGATTACAGGCTTGAGCCACCGCGCCCGGCTCTCAAAAAACTTTTGTAAACAATGAACCCAAGCTTCCAAGAGAAAAAGAATAAAGAAAAACTTCCAAGGATCACTGTATCCTTAACAGGTTTACAGTACTTAAGACCTTTCCAATATGATTGGCATGATATTATCAAATGTGACCTTTTGATATGGTG
This sequence comes from Geosciurus inauris, assembly GCA_004024805.1. Taxonomy (NCBI): domain Eukaryota; kingdom Metazoa; phylum Chordata; class Mammalia; order Rodentia; family Sciuridae; genus Geosciurus; species Geosciurus inauris. The sequence goes on along the minus strand of PVHX01000796.1, from coordinate 191,245 downwards.
CAATCAAATGTGACAACAACTGGAAGTCCTAACAACTATAGTTTTCAAATAACCAATGCTTGAAGTTATATAATCATACATGGGTAAAAGATCTATTCAAAGTACAAAGCACTCCAAAGGATTTTGTTGGGCAGAGTACAAAATGTTCACTGATACGTCTGAAACTATCTTTAAGAAACTACTTGTGAGGTTTGCTATACTATCAAAGAATATTTATAATTATCTGAAAAGGCACATTTTCCTGTATTAACTCCATATTGGTATGAGGCTGGATTTTCCTGATACACTTCAACAAAATAGTGTCCCAACAGAGAGAATGCAAAAGTAGAAGAGAATCCAATTGCCTTTTATTAAGCTAGATATTAAAAAGATTTACAAAATGGAAAACAATACCACTATTCTCAATAACTATTTTGGAAAACAGAATTAAATAAACTATTTTGGAAAACAGAATTATTTTTCATAAAATTATGTCTCATAAAATTACGTCAACATGTAACAGGGTCATTATTCTAAGTGAATAATGTTTTCATTTTTAATTCTAACATAACTATGTATATACTTATGTCTACCACATTAGAATAAATGTATGGAATATATATTTATATACATATATCCACAAATGTAAATATAAACATACACACACAACCATAAACAGCCATTTAAGGCCTCAGTAATTATGGAAAGCCCAAAAGTTTAAGAACTGTTATGTATGGGTATTTTTTAAATAAAAATATTCAAACCGGCGTCACATATGTACTATTCTTCTACTTGCTTTTTTCATGGAACCAAGCATTGTGTCAATATCAGTACACATGGAAAATCCCTAAGTGCTTCAGAAAAGTAGTACTTCATAGTATGATTATTCTATACCTAAATCAACTCCTTATTAATAAATATTCAGAGTGTATTCTTTATTTAAAAAATTTTTTTTAAGTCCTCGGCATAGAAACCAGGACTTTCTGCACACTAGGCAATGTTCTACCACTGAGCTAAATAAATACCAGCCTGAATTTTAAAATAATATTTCAAATACTACTGTTACAAAAATTCTTGAAACATTTTTCACTCAACAAATATTGAGGGCTCATTATGTACCAGAAACCATATCAAAAACTGTAAGTACAGCACTAGACAAAACAATCTTCCTGTGTCATGGATTAGTATATTAGAAAGTATGTCTCCTTGTAATCCTAGCACTTTGGGAGGCTGAGACAGGACAATCGTGAGTTCAAAGCCAGTCTCAGCAACGGCGAGGCGCTAAGCAACTCAGAGAGACCCTATCTCTACATAAAACACAAAATAGGGCTGAGGATATGGCTCAGTGGTCGAGTGCCCGTGAGTTCAATCCCCAGTACCAAAAAAAAAGAAAAAGAAAGTATGTATTAGATATGAGAAGTCCCCCCAAAGCTCATGTGTGAAACAATACAAGAACTTTCAGAAGTGAAGAGATTACATTATGAGAGGTATGAGCTAATTTATCCACTGATTCGGATTAACTGGGTGGGAACTATAGGCAGATAGGGTGTGGTTGAAATAAGTAGGTCACCGAGGGTATGCCTTTAGGGTTTATACTGTATCTCTGGTGAGCAGAGCTCTCTCTCTGCATCCTGGTTTCCATATCCTGAGCAGCTAGAAGGTTTAAGCACTTTGTTCCTCCTCACACTTAGCTTATTAAAATCATAGGTGTTTTTAACTAATAAATTTATTAAAATAGTAAACTTCTAGTTACAAAATACAAGGGGTAAATAGGAAAAGAGTGTTGTTATTCCCCCCTCCCATTTCCTGTTTTCCCTATACTCGATATCCACTCATCATCTGGAATATAATAGAATCATGGTATGTTACATATTCTTACAAAACAATTGATAAATTATTTAAAAGCTTTAAAAATTCAAAGGAGTGTTTAGGTTTTAACTATGTTATTTCCACAAATATTCTATACAGTATATAGAGTTCTACAGTATTATAAAATGTCATTTCTTGATAAAACTTGAGGGTTTTTTTTCTTGCTTATGCTAACTAAATACTTCATGCTAATATTGTAATATACATAGGATCTACTTTGATTTTAAGAGTTTAAATTGTTTCATTATTCACTTTTTGTAGCCACTTGGAAAAACTATAATTAAGGCAAGGTATGCCAACTACTACTTTTTTCCTATAAGTGGTTGGAGAGTAAGACGTTTAAGTTTTGTAGATAAATAAATACATGTCTGTTTGTTAGTCAAGCAACCTTTGTTTTTTATTTTTATATTTTGGTGCTGGGGATTAAAAATTGATAGGGGTGCTCCATCAATGAGCTACATACTCAGCCCTTTTTATTTTTATTTTCAGAGAGGGTCTCTCTAAGCTGCTGAGCCTGGCCTCAAACTTAGGATGCTCCAGAGTTGCTGGGATTACAGGTGTGTTCTACCACAACCAGCTATAAAGCAACCTCTAAAAATAAAAAGCCAGCCAGGCACCGTGGCACATGCCTGTAATCTCAGTGGCTTGGGAGGTTGAGATAGGAGGATCCCAAGTTCAAAGCCAGCCTCAGTAAAAGCAAGGTGCTAAACAACTCAGTGAGACCGTGTCTCTAAATAAAAGACAAAATAAGGCTGGGGATGTGGCTCAGTGGTTGAGTCCCTGAGTTCAATCCCCAGTACCCCCCCTCCCCCCAAAAAAAGCAAAGCCACAGCTCACAAGCTATACAAAAACAGGATGATTCTGGTCCATGGACCATAACTGGTCAACCTCTGAAATACAGCATTCCAGCATCATAAAGCAAATATCTTCTAAAAACTGATAACAAAAATGATAAGGAAACAAAGTTTCTAATTTTGAAGGCACTTTTATTACTATTATTTACTTGTGAATAATAACTCAGTCAACATACTGTTTACTGCTTCGTATAAACTTAGAGTATATTCTCCCAAGTCTTAAATCTATTTTATTACATTATGCATGTACACACATACACACCCATCCAGGATGATCTCCACTTCCAATGTACCTTATTTTCAAAATAATTGGTGAGTTGGGTGCAGTGGCACACACCTGTGATACTAGTAACTCAGGAAGCTGAGGCAGGAGGATTGCAAGTTCAAGGTCAACCTCAGCAATTTAGTGAGGCCCTAAGCAACTTAATTGAGACCCTGTCTCAAAATTAAAGGTAAAAAAGAGATGTATCTCAGTGGTAAATATTCCTGGTTTCAATCCCAAGTATTCAAAACAAAACAAAACAAAAAGGTGAAAAACGTGTATTTTAAAAAACCCTTGTCAGATGCTTCAAGCTTGTATTATACACTTTCAAAGTACAAAAAATAATGCTGCTTTGTATAAAAGACTCAGCTCATTAAATGAAGCAATGTAACTTTAGTAAGGAGGAAAAAGGCACTGCTATAGGCAGAAGTACAGCAAGAAATAAAAAGTTATTCATGTGTCTGGGCATGGTGTGTGCATGTCTGTAATCTCAGTAAGGAGGATCACAAATTCAAGACCAGTCTCAGCAACTTAGTGAGGCCCTGTCTCAAAATAAAAAATAAAAGAGCTGGAAACTTCAGCTTGGTGGTAAAGCACCCCTAGGTTCAAGCCCCAGTCCATTCATCCATCCATCCGTCACCTGCCTCCTCCACAAAAAAAGGCTCATGAAATAAGTTACATGAGTAAGTTACAAGAATAAGTTACAAGGTGAAAACAGTCCTGTGGCTTTCCAGTTAGAACATCCTGGTTATTTCTGAGAATATATATACTACCTATCAGATACCATCTTTTAAACTACAGAACACAATATGATTTAACTACTGATGATTCAAGGGGACCTTGACCTTTCACCTCCAGGAATAAGAGAAAAACCATGGTGTTTAGAATGAAAAAGGCCTGGGATTAGATTCTGGCTGGCTCCATTATAGACTAACTATGTACAACATTAAGTAGGGACAAGAGAAATATGCCATTTATGTACAGGTACCTACTTTGACTACTATTTCCTTAGATCATTCATAACTTTTTTTTTTTTTGGTACCAGGGATTGAACTCAGGGGTACGCGACCACTGAGCCACATCCCCAGCCCTGTTTTTTGTGTTTTATTTAGACACAGGGTCTCACTGAGTTGCTTAGTGCCTCACTGTTGCTGAGGCTGGCTTTGAACTCACGATTCTCCTGTCTCGGCCTCCCTAAGTGCTGGGATTACACGCGTGTGCCACTGCGCCCAGCTCATTCATAACTCTTTTTTTTTTTTTTAATATTTTTTTAGTTGTAGATGGACATAATGTCTTTATTTTGTTGCTTTTCGTATGTGGTGCTGAGGATCGAACCCAGGGCCTCACGCATGTGAGGCAAGCGCTCTACCGCTGAGCTACAATCCCAGCCCCATTCATAACTCTTAATAGTGTCAAGTCCCTTGTCCATTCAATAGTTGGAGCAAGGGGTTATCTACCCAATTTGTCTGTCTAAAAGGCAGACTAGTAAAGGAGAAGAGCAAATGCTTTGGGGTTCTATTGCCAGTTCAATTACATACTAGCTACATGTTCTAGTTAATGAACCCCTCTAAGCTTTAGTTTCTTCATAAACTGGGTCTAATATTATCCAACTTGCAGAATCACTATTAAATTATACAGGGAGTACCAAAATAACTTACACTTGATAAGTTATATTATGAAGTTTCCCTCCTATATGTAATTTTATACATAGACACAATTTTATTTTATTAACTGTGATTAGCATTCTAAGCTAGTCCATCAAATCTTGGCCTATACCAATTTAAAATCATTAAACTGATAAGTATTCATTCTAACTAATTCTTTAACCCTTCTACCCACTCTTTCTTTCTGTCCCTCATTGAAACCACTCTATTTGTACATCCTCAGAGGCTCAATCACACCATTTTCTCTATCTTTGATTATTTTAGCTTTATTGCTTATTTGAATACCAACTTTAAGTACTAGGGATTGAACTCAAGGGCAGTTTACCTCTGAGCTACATCCCCATCTTTTTTTATGTTTTATTTTAAGACAGAAGTTTGCTAAGTTGTCAAGCCTGTCCTTGAACTTGTGATCCTCCTGCCTCTACCTCCCAAGTAGCTGGAGTTACAATTGTGCATCAACTTACCTGGCATGGAATGCCAATTTAAGGTTAATTCCTAAAACTCTGAAACACCTGGCCTCCTTATCTTTATCATATTATATAAATTGGCATTGCAGTATTGACCAGCTATCTGCTTTTTCTGATGTTACATTTAGCAGCTTAGTGTGAGCAAAGCCCACAACCAAATAATTAGAGACCAAAGATGCTCAGCTGTCCATATTCTTTATGTCTCTCAACGCTGTTATGTCCCATGCTCACAGTTATGATTAGAAAGAATCCACATTCTCTCAAGACTCTAATATTCTCCTTGTAGATGTTATTGAGAGCAAAAAAGATATTATTAGGATCTAAGGTTTCCAGATTGCACATTACCATTCCACATCTCTGTATTTTATTTCATATACACTTTCTTTGTTCAAGTCCCAAGATAAATATTTTTTCATGACACATTTCCTATTCTCCTAAAGGGCAAAGGAAAATGTGAAAGATCTTCCCTGTCTATGTGCCTGCTGTGACTTTCACATACCTTTTTTGGAACATCTAAAGAAGGCTGACTCCTCAGTGGGTTTGGCTTACTCAGGAGAACTCGGTCATTCACTTATCTCAAGGCTATCACTCCTTCCCTTCAGGGACCTGGGCAGTCCTTTGGGGGATGAAGTGTCCTTAAGTGGATCACTAGGTCACACAGGTTATTAGAATGGAGGTTTCTTTTTTCTAACTTTTATTTAAGGAGCCTTAATGGGAATAAGATTCCGGAGTCTCACCTGTGGAGAGAATGCTCCGCTGAGAACTTCCCACTCAGGACCCTAAAAAGCTGTTGGGACTCCCTAGCTACATGACTTTAGGTATTGGTGTTTCCCTGATTGAGTGATGTATTTTCTTCTCTCTCTCTCTCTTTTTTTACCTATTACTTTTGCTCTTGCTTATATTATTACTAAAATTAATGCTACCTTGTATATAGAGAGTGTCTTTAATATCTAGCACATCTGACCTGCCAAATTAGTAGCTACACACATAGGTACAATTTAATGTTACATCTCCTCAAAAAGATGTTAATATTTTAAATGTTTTCACTTGTACATATCATATAACATATATCAAATATTACTGCAATCATATCTTGCATTAATTCTTCTTTGGTAATATGTTCATTCCAGGAAAATAAAAACCGTTGCTTAAAACAACAACAACAACAACAACAACAAAAAAAAAAAACCCTTGGCCTATTAGCATATTTGCAACACTTGGTATATCTGCAACTATCTACATTCCTATTGAAAATAATCTTAAATATATTCATTGTGTCAAAGGATAACCATGTTTTGAAAGTAATACAAGGACTCTACCACCATTCATTACACCATTCTACAGAAAAGTTAACATAACCAATATGTAGTTTCATGAAAATATAATGCTATGTATTTCCTAAATGTTCCACCAGAGGGACCTCTCCACTTTTCATAACTAAAAGTTTTCAATATCAAAAATGATGAAAAGAAAGCTCAAGAAAAAAATCATGGGACAAAGTGTTTAAATTATTTAAATTAATAATTAAGTTGACTTAAATTTCTTTTGAAGGACATAGTAGGATAAATAAAAGGATAACTGTAAATAATCAAATTCAAGAAAACAAAAACATTTTATTGAAGCTTTTCACTAATTTTACTCTATCAAATATTTATAATACTTAAATATTATATCTAGTACACGTTTAAAATGCACTAGAAGTTGGGAAAAAACTAGCTTGCAACAGTGTGTAGAACACATTCTTTGGTTTATTTACTCCTAAAGCCAAAAACTTAACTGTGTTGTAAGTGAAACCACACTATAAATATATGAAGCAGAAAGCGTACAATATACATATCATCATTGTTTGACACCACTTTCTAGGGAGTCTCTTTCATACTTATGCCAGAACACAGATAAAATAAAATAACCAATTTGGGACAGACTGTGCTAAAACAACCATTGGAAATAATCTGAACATACAGCAAAATCATTTTTAAAATACTCTAGAATTTTTTTCAAATTCTACAATTAATTCCTAAAGAAATGACTAAAAATTCTAATACTATATGCAAAGGCTAGAGTGCTTTCATAATACTGAAAAATGACAAAGCACACAATACAATCATATATTATCCAGTGATAAAAGTTTTCAAAAAACTGTTCAATGACAACTGGAAATGTACATGATAATTTTAAGGGGAAATATGTGAATATTTATAACATGAAATACTTAAATACTAATTTAAAATATATATTTAAAAATACTGCAGAAAAATGGGCCAAAGTGCTATCAGGGCTTTTCCTTAGTGAAATTGAAAACTTTTTTTTTTCCGTATGAATTATAATCATAAGCATAACTTAATTTTCCTTTGGAAAACATAAGCATTATTTTTAAGGTACTTAATATATTTATCTAGACTTGTTGAAAAAAATCCTAATTATTTTGTTCTCTTTTTTTGTGGGGGAGCGGGCAGTCCAAAATTATATCAATGGTATGTAGCCATAGCAAGTTTTATAAAATTTGAAAATGAGACTCCAAAAGGCAAAAGTTCACAAACACAAATACACATACATAAATCTAGATGTAGCTAGGTGTGGTGACACATGCCTGTAATACCAACAATATGGGAGATTGAGGCAGGAGAATTCCAAGTTCAAAGCCAGCTTGGGCATTTAATGAGACTGTCTCAAAATAAAAATAAAAGGTCTGGGAATGTAGAGTTCAATGTCAGAGCAATTCCCTAGATTGTGCAAGGCCCTGTATTCAATCCCCAGTACTGCATAAATAAATAGATAAGTAAATAAATAAATCTAAATGCATAAGGATATTAACACTTTATACAAAATAACTTCATTTAAACAAGACATGGAATTAATACAGAATCTTTTGTAAAAAATATGGAAATATTCTACAGAAATGAAAATAAAAATAAAAAAGCAAAATCCAGTCTAAAACATAAAACAATCGCAGCAAAAAGGTTATGAAAATATCTTCAGGAACATAATTCATCAATATCTCTTTCTACAAAGTCCTCAGCTACATCATACTCAACATATGCCATATCTCATCATTTCTAATCGGCACAGTACCAGAAATGCTAGTCATAGTAATTAGGCAAGAAAAAGAAATAAAAGGCATCCAAATCAGAAAGGTAGAAATACACTTCTCTCCTCAGATGACATAATCTTATACATAGAAAACACTAAGGATTTCATGAAAAATCCTATTAGAATAGATGAATGAATTCAGCAAACTTGCAGGATACAAAATCCACACACAAAAATCAGTTGTTCATATACACTAACAACGATCTCAAAAAAAATCTATTTACAATAGCATCAAAAATAATAAGATACTCAGGAATAAACTTCACCTAGTAGGTGAAAGATATGCACATTGAAAACTACAAAACACTGCTGAAAGAAATTAAAGATGACATAATGAGAAAGCCATCCCAAGTTCACATACTAAGAGACTTAACAGTGATACAATTTATATATCCCCAAAGCTATACAGATACAATGTAATCTCTAATGAAATCCCAATGTCATATATGGCAGAAATAGAAAAAAAAATCCTAAAATTTATATGGAATCATAAAAGACCCCAAATAACCAAAACAATTTTGAGAAGAATGAAAAAGCTGAAGACTTCACATAAGACTTCATAACTTATGACAAAACGATAGTAATCAAAACATGTATGATAACTGGCATAAAGACAGACACACAGACCAAAGACACAAAATAGCCCACAAACAAAACTACTTATATGTGATGAGATGATCTTTATTTAACAAGACTGTCAAGACAAAGGGGAAAAGATATATTCTGTTCAATCTACAATGCTAAGAAAACTATGCAAAAAGAATGATATTGGAGGGGCTGTGGTTGTGGCTCAGTGGTAGAGCACTTGCCTAGCATGTGTGAAGCACTGGATTTGATCCCCAGCACCACATAAAAAAATAAGAAGAAATAAAAAATAAGAAGAATGATATTGGACCTTTACACAAAAATCAACTCTAAATAGGTTAAAGACTTAAAGATGTGAAACTTTAAAACTTCTAGAAAAAAACATAAAGGAGCAGCTTTGTGACATTGATTTAAGCAAAGATTTCTTAGATTTGACACCAAACACACAGGCAACAAAAGGGAAGTAGACAATCTATAAGCAGCAAAGGAAACAAGGAACAGGGTAAAACAATCTACAGAATGGAAGAAAATTTTGGTAAATCATATACTTTAAAAGGGGTTAATAAAATCTGTAAGGAACTCCAAAAATTCAATAATAAAATATAAATAAATAAAAAATACTAAGGGCTTGAATAGCATTTTCTCAAAGAAGACATACAAATGCCAACAGATGGTATATGTATATACATGTATATGGTACATAGAAATGGTATATGAAAAAATGCTCAAAATCACCAATCGGGGAAATGCAAATCAAAACCACAATGAGCTGGGGATATAGCTCAATGATAGAGCATCTATCTGCAAGGCCCTGGGTTCAATCTCCAGTAATGCAAAAATCAAAACAAAACAAAACAAAAAACAAAAATCCCAGAAAATAATAAGTCTTAAAGATGTGAAGAAACTGGAACCTTTGAACGCTTTTGATGAAAATGTAAATTCATAACAGCCATTACGGAAAACAGTATGTAGGTTCCTCAAACAATTAAAAGTAGAACTACTATATGATTTAACAAACCTACTTCTACTTCTGAGTTATTTAACCAAAAGAATTTGAAGCAAGACCTTGAAGAGGAATTTGCACACTGATGTTTACTACATCAGAGTATTATTCCGAATAGACCAAAGGCAGAAATAATTTAAAAGCCCATAATGAATGGGCTATACAAACAGATGAATAGCTAAACAAAATGGTTATACACAGACAATGGGAAACTATTCAGCATTAAAAAAGAAAAATACTGTCATATGCTATAAACCTTAAAGACATGTTTAAAAAAATAACCCTGCCATTGGATGACAAACAGTGCATGATTCTACTTACATGAGGTATCTAAAATCTAGCTGATACAAGCAAAAAGGTAGAATGGTAGTTGGAGGGTTGGGGTGCACACAGATGGTAAGTTGGGGGAAAGAAAAATGAGAAGCTGCTGTGCAATGGATATAAGATTTTAGTCATCCAAAATGAAAAAGTTCTAGAGATTTAATGTATAACAATGTGCATATAGTTAATGATACTGTACTATACACTTAAAAATGCTAATTCAGTAGATTTCATGTTATGTTTTTTACTACAATATTTAAAAGAGGGAGGGATGGGGGAGAAATATTTGTATGACATTACTTGTTCACATGGAACCTATGTCAGTCACCTTCCTAGGATCACTGTTTCCATTTGCAAGTACTCATATCTTATGGAATTATCTTTTTGGAACTGGACTGACATAAAGCTTTCCAGAATTGTTTGCAAATTCCACTTTCCCCTTTTTAAAGTCAGAATGACATTTGTCCCCCTTTAACCTTCCAGTACATTTCATTTCATCTAGGATTTTCTAAGATTATTTATAGTAGTTTAGAAAATTCATCTGCAAATTCTCTTGGAACCCTGAGATGAAACTGATCTAGGGTAGCTTTGAAATAATTGGTATATACTTTCTTATTTGATTCCTTATATGTCACTCATCTATCTCAACTTCCCTCTTACCAATTTTCTTTCTTGTCTTTTTTGATGCCACCCAGGGCTGGTCTCAAACTCCTAGATGCCAAGTGATTCTCCTACTTTAGCCTCCCAGGTAGCTAGGACTACCATGCCTGCTTCTTACCAATGTTTGTTATACCCTTTCCAAATTAATGCATGTTTTCTCACACTGAATGTTCCAAAACAAAAAATGATGAGAAATTCCAGTTTATCTTATATACTCATATTATACTAAACAGCAAGCACAAGCTTTTAAAAGTACCATTGAAGTAGTCAGATTCATGATTTTTTGATACAAATAGAAATGATTTACATAAATTTTTAAAAACAAATATTAAAATTCTAATGTCATTACTTACCTTTAAGTATGCAGCTGCTTCTTGGACAGAAAGTGTTCTTTGACTAGAACTCCCACATTCATGATCTCCTGAGAAGATTAGCATTTTATTAATTTGTAATCAGTACACTGTTAAACAGAAGAATTAAAATTCCAAACATTTTTTTCAAATTATACAATTATAGATTATTATAATGAGTAAAGAAAGAGTAACAATAGTATTTATATTTTCTTTAAAAATTCCAATAACTAAGAAAGTGATTACCCTTATATAAATTACAATCTTTAAATGCACTTCAGTATAGATAGGAACACATCTTCCTTTTATATTCCCAACTAAACCATAAACCTGTGTAGAAATCATGTCACACTAATAGTTATTCATAGATCTTGGCACAAAAGTGGTCCTCTACAGTCCTCTATTATTCCTAAAGGGGAAAATTTCAGTAAATTGACTGTGGTAACTTAGAGCTTACACATTTATTCTTAAAGCCAAAGATTCAAGAATTCAAATAAGTTTAAATAAGTTTAAACTTATTTAAAGCTAAAACATGAGCTTTTTCAGAAGATAGCTAGGCCTATCTTTAGAAAGAGGTATGCATACCTGAAAAACTGATGACAAAGATCAACAGGGAAATTTGGTAGAAGTTACTACCTATGATTTTGTTTCTAAAGGGATGTGTTAGAAAACTTTGGAAAACTGTTTTTCTTGTAACCATTGTTAAGAAGAGAATTCAAAGGTTTCTTCTTTATGTTATATATGGTTATTAAATTATCCTCTACATTCAACTTCAATTTGTTTTTCCTGCCACATTACTATTTCATCATTTTTTTAAAAATTAGCAAAAAAGTACAAGTAAAGTCTTAAAAGACAAGAATCATATGATCATCTCAATAGATGCAGAAAAAGCATTTAACAAAATACAGCACCCCTTCAAGTTCAAAACACTAGAAAAACTAGGGATAGTAGGAATATACTTCAACGTCATGAAAGCTATCCATGTTAAGCTAAAGGCCAACATCATTCTAAATGGAGAAAAATTGAAAGAGTTCCCTCTAAAAACTAGAACAAGACAAGGATGTCTTCTATCACCACTTTTATTCAACATAATCCTGGAAATTCTAGCCAGAGCTATTATACAGGTTAAAGAAATTAAAGGGATATGAATAGGAATAGAACTCAAACTGTCACTATTTGCCAATAACATGATTCTATATTTAGAAGATCCAAAAATCTCCACCAGAAAACTTATAGAATAAATGAATTCAGCAAAGTAGAAGGACATAAAACCAACACCCAAAAATCAAACACATTCTTATACATCAGTGATGAATCCACTGAAAGAAAAATCAGGAAAACTACCTCATTCACAATAGCCTCAAAAAAAAAAAAAAAAAAAAAATATATATATATATATATATATTTGGGGATCAATCTAACAAAAGAGGGGAAAGTCCTCTACAATGAAGACTACAGAACACTAAAGAAAGAAACTGAAGAAGACCTTAGAAGACGGAAAGATCTCCCATGCTCTTGGATAGGCAGAATTAATATTGTCATAATGGCCATATGACCGAAAGCATTATACAGATTTAATGCAATTCTTATTAAAATTCTAATGACATTCTTCATAGAAATAGAAAAAGCAGTCATGAAATTCATTTGGAAAAGTAAGAGGCCCAAAATAGCCAAAGCAATACTTAGCAAGAAAAGTGAAGCAGGAAGCATCACAATACCAGACCTTAAACTACACTGTAACAGAGCCATGGTAAAAAAAAAAACAGCATGGTATTGGCACCAAAACAGACCTGTAGACCCATGGTACAGAATAGAAGACAGAGAGACAAACCCACATAAATACAGTTATCTCATACTAGACAAAGGCACCAAAAACAATGAAAAGACAGCTTAATCAACAAATGGTGCTGGGAAAACTGGAAATCCATATGTAACAAAATGAAATTAAACTTCTCTCTCTCACCCTGCACAAAACTCAACTCAAAGTCAATCAAAGACTTAAGCACTAAAACAGAGATCCCGTGCCTAACAGAAGAAAAAGTAAGCCCAAATCTTCACCATGTCAGCTTTGGAACTGCCTTCCTTAATAAGACTCCTAAAGTGTATGAAGTAAAATCAAAAATCAATAAATGGGATGGAATCAAACTAAAAAGGTTCTTCTCAGTAAAGGAAACAATCAAGAACATGAAGAGAGAGCCTATAGAATGGGAGAAAATCGTTACCACATGCACCTCAGAGCACTAATCTCCGGGATATATAAAGAACTCAAAAAACTCAACACCAAAAAACCTCAAATAATCCAAACAATAAATGGGCTAAGGAACTAAACAGACCCTTCACAGAATACAATCAACAAATATGTGAAAAAATGTTCATCATCCCTAGTGATTAGAGAAAAGCAAATCAAAACTACTCTAAGATTTCATCTCATGCCAGTCAGAATGGCAATTATCAAGAATACAAGCAACAATAAATGTTAGCAAGGATGTGGGGGGAAAGGTACACTCATACATTGTTGGTGGGACTACAAATCAGTGCAACCATTATGGAAGGTGGTATGGAGATTCCCTAGAAAACTTGGAATGGAACCACCATTTGACCCAGCTATCCCACTCCTCAGTTTATACCCAAAGGGCTTAAAATTAGCATACTACAGTGATGCAGCCACATCAATGTTTATAGCAACTCAATTCATAATAGCCAAACTATGGAACCAATCTAGATGCCCTTCAACAAATAAATGGATAAAGAAACTGTGGTATATACACACAATGGAATATTACCCAGCCTTAAAGAAGAATGAAATTATAGCATTTGCAGGTAAATCGATGGAGCTGTAGAATATCATGCTAAGTGAAATAAACCAACCCAAAAAAACCAAGGGCTGAATGTTTTCTCTGATATGAGGATGCTAATTCACAATGGAGGGTGGGCAGAGGTAATCTGTATTAGGCAGAAGGGAGTAAAGGGAGGGGAATGGGTAGGAAGGATAATAGAATGAATTGGACACATTATTATCCTGTGTACATATATGATTATGCAACCATTGTGATTCTACATCATGTACAACCAGAAGAATGAGAAGTTATACTCCATTTATGTATAATGTGTCAAAATGCATTCTACTGTCATGTATAACTAATTAGGGCCAAAATAAAATACAATTAAAGTAAAATCCTTGGCTATTTTTCTATAATAAAAGCAACCATATTCTTATTTATCAGCTTTGTTCAAATAACAACATTTTAATGCTAGTGGTTTCAAGAAGGCAAGCCTAGTGGGTAAACAAGTCTTCAAACTTTATAATGCATCCTTAGATTCAGATTCCATAGATCTAGAGCAGAGGTCAGCAAACTATAGCCCAGAGCCAAATATGTCCTGTTGATAGTTTTCATAAATGAAGTTTTATTGGAATACAGCCAAGCTTATTCATTTATGTAGAATTTATGATTATTTTCATGCACAACAGCAGAACTGAATAGTTGTGACAGAGACAGTCTAGCCAGCAAAGCCTGAAATATTAACTATCTGGCCAAACAAAAAAGCTTGCCAACTCCTACTCTAGAAAAAAAAAAAAAATCTGGATCTTTAAAAGCATATTATGTTGATCTAATGGGCCACAGAGGACACTTCTTAAGACAACGTTACAGAGATAGCTATAGTTACAGGATTTTATAACTAGAGAATATCCTTAGCTTATTTCAGATGCTAAAGTGTAACAAATGCCATTAGCTTGTAATTCATAAATATGACAGCCAGTCAATACAAAGAAGGTTTCTACTAGTGATAAATTATAAGCCTAAAAAACTAAATAGAATTAAAGACTTGAACTAAAAAACAAATATAAGTGAGAGGTGGGGAACTGTCAGATTCTTAATACTTCCATTCAACCCGAGAGGTTCCACATTCATCTACTAGGTTTCTGGTTTTCACAAAATGATCTGCTACATTAAAGTTTAAAGAGCTACATTATTATTTTCTTATAACTAATTATAAGAAAGGAATCCAAAGTCCCTTCTTTCAGGTTATATGTAAAAGAATAATTTTTTAAAAAGTTAAAAAATGATAAACAGATATTGCTACTATAGCTAAACTTGATACTAACAGGTGCTAAACATGATACTAATTCATAAGTAACAATTTATTCTATCTGTAGATATGTTGATAACTCCGCGTTCAAAAACTTACTAAGAGCAGGATATGCGGAAAATTCAATGAATCAAGAAAAAATATTTTAGAATATGTTTACTTTATCCAAAGGAATTACACCTATATAACCACCAAAAGAAAATCTGCATTTTTATATTTAATCCAAGATTTTAGTTAATTCATCACTTACCCAATTCAACCAATATTTAAACTTCCAGAATTTTTTTCTATTAAGGCAATAAAGAAATTGGGTTGGCTTTAAAATTATATAATACAATATACATATATTTTATAATTCATATGTATGGCAGAGAGAGAAAAGGCCTTGACTAAACATATCTACATAAATTGAAAAATCTACTCTGTATAGGTAATAAAAATTTCTAATGAAAAATATTCCACAAATAAGACAATGTATTTGGGAAAGACTTTCCACTGATAAAACATACTAGATATGCAAATTAATTTTTACAAACATCTTTAGAGACTAAAAATGCTAAACAATTACCTGCAAGCTGTGCCAATCGGTCATGAAGCTTGTATAATGTGCTCATCATAAGATTCTTTTCACTCTCCTAAAAGTAAAAGAAGTTATTATGAAATATCAAATTCCAAGAAAAAAGTGTATTATTATTCCAAAAGAAAAACAGGAAATTTAAAATCATGGGCGCTGCATAATCTGAAAGACAAATTTATATTTAAATCATGACCACCATATTTTAAGGACTCCTACTCTAAAAATCTAGTTATCACTTTGAAGATTTTACTTTCTTGAGGATGATCAAGAAGTTGGCACTGTGACTGGTGCTAACAAGATTTCATACACAGTAAACTTACCCATCCACCTAAGAAAAGCTTCCTATCCCTCTCTAAGCTATGTATATTGTTCTTATGAATTGTTTTTCATCAAAGCTTCCCTTTATGTTTTGTTTCGATCTGCCTCAACCACACAAAACAAAAGGAAGAAATATTAGCACTCTGACTTCATCCTCTTACAGGCTTCCAAGGTGGCCCTGTATAAACTTATAAACCCTTAAATTGAATCAAATGTTCAATGAAGTAGTCAAGAATTGTTCTGTCAGCAAAGTAAGAGACAAAAAGAATGATTCCTGTTTAAAAAACATACAGAGCATTACATTACAATTACATTGCAAAGTAAAATGTAAATATAGAAGAGGGAGGTAAGGGAAGACCTATTTGTGGAACACAGTATTTGAGGTGGGTTTCATGGGAAGAATAGAATTCACCAGCATCCCAGGCAAAACAAAGAGCATGAACAAAAGCATGATGGCATAAAACAATTGTTAAATTTCTTATGTAACCAATAACCTAGCTTGACTCAGTAAACTACTAGAAAAGTAGTTTGGAATTAGTTGCCACAGAGCACTGGATACTAAGACAAAGAATTTGACTTCATTCTGAAAATTTAGGAGAAAGTAAACCAGACTTCTGCATATCAGGGATATTACTCAGACCAGAAAGTACAGGATGGCCTGGAAGCAGAAATGACTATATGAAAGGAGTCCAGAAGGAAACTATTACAATGGCATAGTCTAAGCACTCTGCCAAGTAATCTAAAACCCTGATATCCTCAATTTAAGAGCAACTGCACAAAGATGGACCAATATAAGCAATGAGGAAGGGTAAGTTAGGAGAAGGGGTAATCGCTTATCACACTATCTGAAATGAATTATGGAATCATCAGGAGACTGTCTTTATTGCTTCCTTTCCTCCTGAAGTATTTAACAGAAGAGGATTTCTGGAGGAATATGATCATGGAGCAAATTCAGGCAAGATGTAAAAGGGAAAGTAACATCTATGTGTCTAATGACATGCAACCTCATCCATCCATTTGTTTTCATGCTTTATGTTCAGAAAAAGAAGAAACTAAGTTTGCACACTATGGGTAATGTGTTTTGGGGGGATATTCTGGTACCAGGGATGGAAACCAGAGAGCACTTAACCACTGAGCCACATCCCCACCTTTTTTTTTTTTTTTTCAATTTTTTTCTTATTTTTTTTTTAGTAGTAGATGAACACAACACATTTTATTTATTTATTTATTTATATGGTGCTGAGGATCGAACCCAGTGCCTTACAGGTGCTTGGCAAGCGCTCCGCTACTGAGATACAACCGCAGACCTCTTTTTTATATTTTATTAGAGACAGGGTCTCGCCGAGTTGCTTAGGGCCTTGCTAAGTTACTGAGGCTGGGTTTGAACTCAGGATCCTCCTGCCTCAGCCTCCCAAGTCCTTGGAATTATAGACATGTGCCACTGCACCTAGCTGGGTAACATGTTTTTGTCAATATTGTTTTGTTTTTCAGTGACGTGAGGAAGAGAAAAACTCATCAAAGGTTCCAAGATCCTACCACTAGAGTCCCTGGTTTTATGTTGTATGATTGACACAGATATTCCTTTAGTTGACTACTTGCCTTTCAACCCTTTTACCTTTTTTCCCCCTCAACTCTATATCAACAAGATTCTTATCAAACTAATTGTTATCTTAAGACTAAAAATCCAAACTGCAAAAATCAAGACATAAAAGTAAAAGTAGGGGCTGTAACCCAAGACTCTGAAAGCTATGCATTTATAATATAATAAACCACAAAGGATTTTCGATACAAATGTTCAACAGAATGAGGAGTTCCAATGATAGTGTAACATACAGACTTGATATATAAAACCAAGGTGTATGTGATTAAGTTATGGAGTTACGGTAAATAAAAGTTTTGAAGTGTGTTTCTTATCTGGAGAAGAGATTGGTTTCCCTTTTACTTATTCTATCTCTTGATCATCCTTACCCTCCTTTCAAAAACAAAACAAAATTTAAGCATCTGATACCTGTCCTCTGTGATTATGTCTTTAATAAATATAAAAGACTTGATAATAAACTTTTATCTTTTGAGTCACAGATATTAACAGCTAACTAGATAAAAGAAATAACAAAACCAACTGGATCTCATACACAGTTATATTCTCATTCAAAGAATTTAAGCACTCAAAACCTCAACTATAATATTTTTTCAAAAATTATTTTTCTGATCAATTAATTAAGGTTTCTGTGATATATGTTATTAAGTATTAAATATATAAATCAATTTTGAAAAAGAAATAGACTTTGGTTAATTAGTTTTAGTAGCAGATACACTAAACTAGTAGAAAATTTGAAAAGCATACAAATAAAATTTTTAAAGTTACGTTCTTATTGGTTTATAATTTTATTTCATTCTTCTCTTTTCTGTTTTTCGGATTGTCTCCTAACATTTCAGTCTGAAATATGTCTAACTACTAGCTTCCTTTATCTCCCTACAAACTAGTTAAAGACCTAACGATAAATATTGAATTACAAATAAGCTTTCAAGTAACTTTAAACAAAAATAATTTTATAATTTAAACTTGCTACCTTCTAATTGCCTGTTTTTAGTTAGGTTCAGATTACTGTTTTCCAATATATATCATCTTCTAAAGCAAACATTTTATTCATGGGATTTAAAAAAACTGTAGGGTAACACTACCCAATTTGCTCATATACTATCAACCTTTAAGTATTTCTCTCTTCTGTCCTCAACCATTTTCTCTTCAATGGCATTTTAAACTATTATCAAGCCTTTGATTAAGTGATAATGACCTTGAAATACCTAGCACAGTGCCTGGCACAAAATAAACACTTAGTGTAAGTGAACTGCCATTATTTTCATTATAATTATTGCTATTATTCAGAGGCTCAGAACTTCAGTTTACCCCAAGGGGAAAGTTACACAGAAGGAAACAAACAGTCTTGTCTTTCCAAAGTTCAGTGAGTATATTGTACTAACCTTAAATTTTGATGTTGTTGTATTTCTAGACTCAATATTGCAACTGATAGTCGACTTTATTTTAAATGTCATCACAATAGAATATTACTGAACATAATTATTTCAAAGGTCCACTCTTAACAATTTAAAGTAATATTCTGTGAGTCTGATTATTATGCTTTATTAAACATTCTTCCATTGAAGTACGAAAACAAACGTTTTCCACAGTCTATGTAACTGTCAGTTGCTATAATAAAAAAACTAACCAGTTGTGAATTACTGTATATATGAATGCATATGTATATATACATATATTAAATATATACACATATATAAAAGATTAAACATTTAATCTTCAAAAGACCTATAATTATGGTAAGTGAAAAATGTTTTTATGTAAATAAAATCTGGGTTAAAATTATAGCATTTTTTGAAATGAACTTTTTACAAATCCCTTTACTGACTAGGCATGCCAATTTGTGATGTGAAAGATTTAGAGACTAGATGAGGACAAAGAGGACAAAAATTGCTAAGGCATCCAAACAACTTAAGAAAACAGGCATACGTTTAAAACTCAATACTTCAATACATTCATACTTAAGTGTGAAGACCCAGATCTATAGAAGACATGTCACTTCCATTTTACTTAACAGTTGGCTTCAAAGTGATACAGTTCAATCCTTAGGAGAAAATGTGTGTCAGATTTAATTACATTGTAGTTAAGGAATACTCAGAATACGAAAATGTATTTTTGAGACTAAAAGAACCTTAAAAATTATTATTTTTAAAGTTGTCATTTTAATACTTTTATCATAAAACATAACACAAATTATCAGTATTGTGATCTTTTACTTACTTGTATTTTTCCAAATGTTTCATCAAAGGGGTTTTTTACTATCAAGGAAAAGAAAAAAAAAAGAACTATTAGCATGACTTAAGAATTTAAACCCCCCTAAACAAGCCCACTAGTAAGTTCTTCACTAAAACTGAATGTAAATATGCAAACAAACTGATGATAATAAAAGTTAGGAAAGTGATTTTTCAGACATACTCCACTGACCATTCTCACTTTGAATTCAGTTTTCTCATAAATGTTGAGAGTGTTTTGGCGTTGGGCACCGAATTCAAGTCCCAGCTTTACTACTTATTAGCAACATTCCTTTGAGCTAACATCTACTTAGCCACTCTAAATTATAGTTTTTTCTTTTATATAAGAGGTGATATACCTACAATGATATACCTACCTTATCTAATTGTTGTCAAGATTGAGATAATCCATATAAAACACCTAGTATAGTGTCAAGCATTTAATATATATTCAGTACATACTACCTCTTACTGCTGTTAATGACTGTATCATGCTTCCACCTTAACTTGATTTCTCTTCAAAATGTAGACCACACACAGTAAACTACTTGACTACAAGGTGCTTTAAATTTTAACTATTTAGAATTCCAATTTCTAAAGATAAAAAACACCTTCCTAATCTTTGCTAACATATGGGAAAGTAGGAAGAAAAAAATATACTGATCGAAGTAGCTAAGAATTAGGTCTCATTATTAAACAACTCAGAATTTCCAATAAAACATTAAATTATAAGGAAAAGATTTAATATTTTCCATACAATCTTCCTACCCCCTCTTCCCCCATAATAAATAAGTTTATAGCTGAACACACGGCATCAAGACTACTCAGAACATTCTTTATATCATCTCTTTTAATAGTATATGCAAAAATACTCAAATTTCTCAGTTGAAAACTTTTACATAAATTACACAGATTATATATCTATATAATCTAGGTCACAACTAAAACTAGCAGATCTTACAAAGTAGTTCACACTGACCAGGTTTCCTTTCTGAGATGCTTTTCTATTTTTATTTGAGAAAACAGGAAGTCCCATAGGAACCAGGAACTGCCTGATTCTAAGAAAGTTCATGTGAGAGACCAGTTTAACAAGGTACAATAAAAAAAGCAAGAGAAAAAAAAATGTATCCCGTTATCACACGAGATTTTATTTTGCTAGTAGATTTTTAGACAACATTTTCCCATACAACAAAAGGATTTTAATACCATGAAAGAAAAAATTTTGAAAAATAGATAATCAAAAGTACTTAAAAGGGGAATAGAAAGAGATTAAATGTTTAGAGATTAAATGTTAAAAATCAAAACACATGGACTGAAATAAGACTTTTTAATAACATTTTTATGTAAAATTTCAAGTATGAAATAAAACTATAGTTAATTCCGTATACTACCAAAAAATACCTTGTCAATCTACTTAATGTAAATGTGTTCTTTATAAGAAAACACATGCAGTTCTAAAAAAACAAATGACAGCATTATTTTTTCAATCTAACACAAAATTATTTTTCATCAAGGCTACCAAAAGGAAAACCAGCTCTTCAAGTATCACTATGAAAGCATATCTATAAATAAGGATGTTCTACCACCAGATTGCTCTCCACTGTGTCATTTACCTTTGTATGACTGAAGCAAAGCACAGTATTAAACATAGAGTTATGCCTGAAAAATGCTGATGGTGCTAGTTAGGTTAAATCCACCCTATTTTACTTTGTGTGCTAACACTAAAGCAAAATGTTATATTTGGCAGAAAGCTAGAAGAGGGTATGCTCCGAGCAAGTGAGAAGATAGAGGGATGGGATAACACACAGAAAGCTAACAAGAACAATAATTTTGCATAACTTATCTAAAAAGCCAAGAGGATACTTTCTTCCCTATGCAACTTGTTTCCCCATATTGTTACCTATTAACAATAGTAGAAGTAAAACCTAGCCTTAAGTTTCAGAAGAAAACTATCCAAAAAACATACTCTAAAACCCCTCAAATTTCTGCAAGAATTATCTTGACATACCTAACCTTCCTTCCTCCAAATCATTTCAGTATTTCTAAAAGCACACCAGTATCTCATCCAAATTATAGTCTTTAATGGAAACAACACACATTGTTACCCCTAGTAAGAAAACATAACACTAGCTCCCAATTAGGCAACTGTAGAAAAGAAACTTTATTTCAAAAGCAGAGAGCAGTAAAACTTTACCACATCATTTATTATTTAGTCTCTTTTCTAGGGAGACCCAAGAATGAATTATAATTCTCATCTTAAGAGATAAGAATAAGTTCTAAATAATGATAATAGAATAGAATAAGTTCTAAAATAATGATAATGCCAAGGTGGTACTTCAAAATTTGCTCTTCGATCCCCTAAAGGAACAATTTTTTTTAAACTTGCTGTTTTCCTTTACACTGTACAACTCCATCAGCTTTTCATTACTACTTTTACTCAAATTCTCCTCATTTGGCCATTTCTTCTTCAATGTTTTTGTTCAGATTATTTCAAACCTCAAAGGTACCGAACTATTCTTTGTACATGTCTGTAATATTCTGACTTTCTTTTAATCTATGCTAATGACTAAAAATCAAATTCCTCAAATGTTTGTTTAATTAGATCCCTCAAAATCTTCTAATGGTTTCTCACGACATTTTGCCTAAGGAACTAATTCTTGTAATATTTGTAAGACACATACTTGGTTTCTTCCAACCCTTTGCCACCAATTTCAAAAGCATTACCAGTTTTACTGATCCTTTCATCGACTGTGAACTTTATTCCATTCTTTTAAGCTGAAATCAAATATATAAACCATTATGAATTCCCAGATAAACAGGAATAAATTATAAACTCAACTATTGGTTGATACACTTCAAAATGCATGCTTATATTAACCAAATAAATCAATGCTCTTTCAAAAAGGCTCCATTTTGGTTTCTCAGTGCCAGAAAAGTCAGTAGCAACTTTATAAAAGTTCTTCTTTCATAGCTCAGAGGATAACAGTGTATTCTTTTAACAAATGTTTAAGTACTTTGAGCTAGACAATGGAAATTTGGCACTTAATAAAACAAAACAAAAATCTGCCCTCATGGAACTTATGTCCTAATAGGGTCTGAAGAGACAATGAACAAATCATTTTTAAAAATACATACTATGTCAGAAATTCTAAGTGCTTTGAAAGGAAAACAAAAGGAACAGTGCTTGATATGAGAGGGAGGGAAGCAATTTTATATAAGACATTCAGAGGAAGCCATACTAAGATTGCATTTGAATAGAAACCTGAGGAACCAGAGAGAACAAGCCATGTGGATATATGAAGTTTGATGTTTATAGACAGAAAGAATAACCAAGTCTAAAGGCTATGAGGTGGTAACATTTCCAGCATATCATCTCCAGAAATGGAAGGAAGACAGTATGGCTGGACGGTATAGATGAGACAAGTGGTGGCAAGAAATGAAGTCCAATCAGTAAGATAAAGAGAATCAGTATAGAATCTGAAGGACTTTGAACACTTTTGTACTTTAAGAGAATACCTCAGAGAACTGGGAGTATGTGTTATCTGGCTCATGCTTTAAAAGAAAGGAACATGCAATAAGGGGCAGCTCACTCTCTGGCTTCAGAGTCCTAAGCATTCAAATCATAAAGGAGCTCCTATTTATGGACCCAGAAAAACAGCAATAGTACATTCAGGATTCTTCAAGCTTTCTCTAGATCAAGACAGTCAGCATGTATTTGGAACTAACGTAAATTACAATACATAAAAATATTTTCCCAGGAAAACTCTAGGCCTTTGATCTTGCAGCTCTTCTTCATACCTAAATAGTTTCTCTTTTATTTCTCCTGTCTTGAGGAGCAAGACAGCAGTTATGCTCCAAGCAGGAAAGATGTCAAACTACTCTAGCTTATTATGACTCTCCTCTTTGACTACTCTATGACTAGACTCCTCTATTATGACTCCCATGAATTTATTCTCAGTATCTTTACTATCTTGTAATGTAACTATTTGGTAAGTTCACAAAATCTCTTCCCATCTCAATGCTTGTATATTGGGTGCTAAGTACATACTGAACAAACAGAAGCTTGAAGGCACACTGAGCCTCATAGTAAAACTTCATCAATGTCAAAAAAGGTACTATAGTTCTGAACACTTGTACAACCTTCTCCTTTTAATAAAAAAGAAATTACATTTACTGAGCTCTTAGTATGTGCCAGGAATAATACTGCTGTCATATACTCATTTTATCCTCACATTACTACTATTTTAGATCAGGTATTATCCCATTTCTGTGAACAGAGACAATCAGATATAATCTTAGGTTGTTTCCCTTAGGTACATGTAGCTGGAATTCAAAAGACCAGATTCAAAACTGAGTCCAAAGTCTACATTCTTCTCGGTATAGAAATAAGCACAGAAAATATTTGTTAGGTTTGATTTAAGGAAAGCACTGTCATCAAGAACTTTCAGACTTTAAATCATTAATTTAATCTCCTTATGACATGATGCATCAAATAAGACAAAAATGTAGACTAGGGGGAAATGCTGCCATTGAAGAATATGCTATTGGCTCTTAGATGAGAAAAAAAAAATATCTCTGAAAGTTCTCTTTTGCAACTTAGGAAAATATAAACAATACAAAGTGTCCTATGACTGCCATGAGAATTACTCGCTCCCTTCTCTCTCCAACAGCTGCACTCTGTTCACAGGACTGCTTTGGAACTTACCACATGGCATCCACTTAAAATAACCATAATTCCTGGTTTAGATATAGTTCTAAACTATATTCAAACATTTTGATTTGGCTTCATCTTGCAACATAAGAGATTCACAAACATGCATCAAGTGCTTACTATGTGCCAATAATGCTAGTTGCAGGAGATCAAAAAATGAATAAATATAAGCAAGTCCTGTCCTCAAGTCTAGATAGCAGCAATTCTACCAACATGGGCTTCCAAAAGGCAACCTCTTAAATTCTAAAGTTCTATGACCTTAGGGCTAACTAGGTTTTAATCTTAGGAAAAGTCAAGTCATCCAGGCATTCAGCTGCATGCTCTCTAGGTTGTACCTTTTTGCAAAGAGACATTCAAATTCTCAAATCCCATCTCTAGCATTAGCGATTTAAGTAGAACATAATTATACATGAAGGCAGGGGGAGTGGTGAGAGGGAATGTTTCCAACAGCTGCAGAACACTGCACCTGTGTAGCAAACACTTCTGCATTTTGCCATCAGCTAGACTGATCTAAATATGGACAGGGTGAACAAGGCAGGACATTCTTTTTCAACAAAGCATTTTGCCCATATGTTCTCTGAAAATTCTCTAAGCGAATAACCTTTCAATGTAATCCCACCTATCTATCTGGATTATAGAGGTATGAATCTACACAGGGATAATGAGTGAAAGAGAAAGGAAGGAGAGTGTTATAGTTTGCATATTAGGTGTCCCCCAAAAGCTCTTATATTAATGGAGGAATATTCAGAGGTACAATGACTAGATCATGAGTGCTATGTCCATCTCAGTGTAGATAGGTGATTAACTGTAGGCAGGTAGGGGATGGGTGGAGGAAGTGAGTCACTGGGGTGACCCTATGAGGGCACACCATCCCCAACAGCCCCCCACTGCTTCCTGGCCAGCCATGAACAGACAATGCTCCTCTGACACATCCTTCTACCATGATGTTCTGCCTCACCTCAAACCCACAGCAATGGAGTCAGCCAACCATGGACTAAAACTCTGAAACCATAAGCCAAAATAAGCTTCCTCCTCTATATTATTCTTCTCAGGTATTTTGGTTACAGCAATGAAAATTGAACTCAAAAGCTTCTCCACTTCTCATATTCTATAGAACTTCTAGATTTTCATCAGTCTCTGGTTTAAGAGATGCAATTATCCCGTGTGGCTTCCAAATTAAACTATTCATTAACAAAGTACACAATGATTTCATAAAATAGATAGGGCTTTAAATATGGATAACAAGTACCTAGAATGTAAAGAAAACTGAAAACAATGTGTCCAGGGAAACAAAAGGTCAAAACTCAGAATCAAGTTTGCCACTACCCTTATTATTTGGTTAGCTCTTATTCTTTCTCTCTATATATATAATAAAGAATATCATGGTGCAGCTGGGGTTGTGGCTCAGTGATAGAGCGCTTGCCTAGCACGTGTGATATTCTCAGCACCACATATAAATAAAGATCTATTGACAGCTAAAAAATATATTTTAAAAAAAAAACAATATTATGGTGGACCCCTAAAGCTCAGGAAATAATGCCAAGAGTAAATAAATGGGATGGCATCAAATAAAAAGCTTCTGCATAACAAAGGAAACAACTGGAAATGCAAAGAGAGAACCCACAGAATGGGAGAATATCTTTGCTATTTTTCTGATGAAGGATTAATATCCTGAATACATAAAGAACTTAAAAAACTTTATACCAAATAAGTAAATAACCCATTTAATAAATGGGCAAATGAATTAACAGACACTTCTCAAAAGAAGAAATACAAATGACCAACAAATAAATTTAGGGAAATGCAAATGTAACTACACTGAGATTTCATCTCACACCAGCAGGAATGTCAGTCATCAAGAATACAACCAATAATAAATGCTGGAGAGGATGTGGAGAAAAGGGAATACTTTTACACTTTTGGTGGGATTGTAAATCAGTATAATTACTATGAAAATCAGTATGGAGGTTGCTCAAAAGACTAGGCATGGAACCACCACATTAACTGGCTATACCACTCTTCAGTATTTGTCCTAAAAAAGTAAAGTTGTCATGCTACAGTGATAGACGCACGCCCATGTTTAAAGCAGCATAATTCATAATAACTGAACTATGGAACAAGCCTAGGTGTCTATCAACAGATGAATGAATAAAGAAAATGTGATACATATACACAATGGAATTTTATTCATCCATAAAGAAAAATCAAAATTATGTCATCTGCAGGAAAATGGATGGAACCAGAGACCATTATGTTAAGTGAAATAAGTCGAATCCCAAAGGTCGAGGATCATGTGTTTTCTCTCATTATGTGGATGCTAGAAAGGAAAAAGAAAGGGGGCAGGGGCTGGATCTCATGAAAATCAAATATGAGTAGAGGAAAGGGACTAAGGGGTGGGAGGTAAGAAAGGATGAGGGAAGTGCTGGGGAGTGATACTGGCCAAATTATATTACAATATTGTGTGCATGTACAAATCTGTAATGACAAATCCCATCATTACATAAAACTATAATACATCGACAAAAACTGTGAGGAAAAAAGGACATTATGGTCTCTTTCAACCTCATGATCACCTGAAAGTCTCATTTTGTTCATCATAAAAATTAAGATGCCAGCCGGGCGTGGTGGCACACACCTGTAATCCCAGCACTTTGGGAGGCTGAGACAGGAGAATTGCGAGTTCAAAGCCAGCCTCAGCAATGGTGAGGCGCTAAGCAACTCAGTGAGACCCTGTCCCTACATAAAACACAAAATAGGGCTGGGGATGTGGCTCAGTGGTCAAGTACCCCTGAGTTCAATCCCCCTTACCAAAAAAAAAAAAGAAGATGCCCTTCATACCAAACTATAACTGAAAGTACTTATCTTTATTCAACCACTAATTTCACACTGGAATTGGACTCCAAGTTTGGGATCTCTGTAACAAAAATTCTAAGAAAAACTTCTAACCACAACCTGTTCAACAAAAGTTTATGAAACATATTCTGTGTACCATGCTCTGAAAACATGTTGCTTGGGGAATAATACAGGTAGAGATTAACAAAGTATGAGACATAAAGTACCCAAACTAATCTATGGTTAAAAAAATCAATACTAATAAGAGAACTGACTGGACATGAAGGAAGTTTTAGAGATAAAGATGATAAAGTTAAAGTTCTGTATCTGTAGAGATTTAAATTATACAGCTGTATGCATTTTTCAAGTATCTGTATGCATTAAAGACCTGAGTATATAAATTTTACCCCCCTCCAAAAAATCAATAATTCTAGTTAAGTAGTAGAGTACTGAGTAGCTACCTCTAGGAAACCAGTGCTAGGACAGGGAAACCTGAATTGTAATTGACAAACTGCTGGCAGTTCATTGTAAACAACTCTGGGAAGTATACTCCAGTAGGATACAATCATACAGGGGGCCCCACACTTTTGAGAGTTCTACCTCCAGGAGCTTTTCCAGGTCCTCACACTGGATATCAGAGAAGCATCCCCATATATTTCTATGGGGCAGGGAGGAGAGGCAATTTAAATACGCCAGTCATTTCTGTTCTTAAAATCTGTCCTCAAGTGAAACTAGTTAACCAGAGCCTAATCTACTGGGGTTTTACCAGAGCCTACATGCCATGGGAGAAAAGAAATACCTAACTCTAGCCTTCTCTACCCTTTCATACAGGAAAGGGGAAATGTTCAATTCCAGACCACTCTAGCCATCAGGTCCCATTTGTAGGGTGGGGGTGAAGTTCATAATCCAGAGGTACAGACTCTAGAAATCTGAGACCGAGTCAGAGGACTATAGAATGCTCTCTTACCCTCAAATACAATTTATCACAAT
The DNA here is from genome assembly GCA_004024805.1 of Geosciurus inauris. Classification (NCBI taxonomy): domain Eukaryota; kingdom Metazoa; phylum Chordata; class Mammalia; order Rodentia; family Sciuridae; genus Geosciurus; species Geosciurus inauris. The sequence continues at coordinate 162,796 of PVHX01000796.1, read as the reverse complement.
ATTACTAGGCTTATACACTGCAATTCCTTTTGCCCAGTTCATTATGTCTGACTATCAAGAAAAAATTACAAGATAGACTAAAAGGGGGAAAAAAAAAACAACTGAAGAGAGAGAAAGTATCAAAACCAGACTCTCATATGGGAGGGATGTTGTAATTATCAGACCAGAAATTTAAAACTATGATTAACGAGTTAAAGGATCTAATGGATAAAGTAGTCAATGTGCAAAAACAGATGGGCAATATGAGCAGAGAGAAGAAATTTTTCAAAAAGAAATGCTAATAATCAAAACCACTGAATAAGGAATGATACAGTGCCTTTGATGGGCCTGAATGGACACAGCTGAGGAAACATTCTCTGAGCTTGAGGAATCTGAATAAAACCTCTAAAACTGAAAAGCAAAGGGAAAAAAAGACTGAGGGAAAAAAATCTAAGCACTGTGGAACAACTACAAAAGGTATGACATTTGCAAAATGAAAATAACCAGAAGAAGAAAGAGAAAGGGCCAAGAGCAGTATTTCGTGCCATTATGGCAGGAAATTTCCCCAAATTAATGTTAACACCAATTCACATATCCAAGAAGCTCAGAGAACACTAAAGTGGGATAAATGCCAAAAAAGCAAAACAAACAAAACAACACATAAGCATACAATTTCAAGCTATAGAAAACAAAAGATAAAAGAAAAACAACTGCAAGGCACGGTGGCACACACCTGTAATCCCAGCAGCTCACGAGGCTGAGGCAGGAGGATCACAAGTTCAAAGCCAGCCTCAGCAATGGTGAGGCACTAAGAACTCAGTGAGACCCTGTTTCTACATAAAACACAAAGTAGGGCTGGGGATGTGGCTCAGTTGTCAAGTGCCCCTGAGTTCAATCCCTGGTACCCAAAAGAAAAAAGAAAAAAATCTGGAAGAAGCCACAGGAATCACTTCTTCACCTTTTGGCTAAATTCACAGGAAAAAACATTACCTATGAAGGAATGAAGAACGACATCTACAGTATTCAAAAGAGATACCTGCATACTATCTTTACTGAGGTACTATTCAAGTTATAGAACCAGCCTAGGTGCCCATCAACAAATGGATAAATATGGTATATATACACAATGGAATATTACTCAGTTATAAGGAAAAATGAAATCATCTCTTTTGTAAGTAAGTGGGTGGAACTGGAGGTTATCATGTTAAGAAAAATAAGACACAGAAAGTATCATATATTTTCTCTCATATATGGATATAATTAAAGCATAAAATATGCATGTATGAAAATGTTGCAGTGAAACCCATTAATCTATGTAATTAATAAGTTAATATTTATAGCAGCAAGAATGTCAACTTCTCTGAAACTATGTATTTAAATAGAATGAAATATTAAAATGTCAGAGAAAAAAAGCCACCAGCCCAGAACTCTATGCTCTGCAAAATAATCCCAAAAGAGTTGGAATAGAAACTTTCTCTAAAAAAATACAACTCAAGGGAATTTGTTGCTTAGTAGCCCTGATTTGTAAGAAATATTAAAAGAATCCCTTTAAAAAGAAAGAAAATGACAATTGAATCTGTATCAAGAAGGAAAAAGAATTAGAAAGGGAATAAGTGAAAGTAAAATAAAACCTTCATTTTTCTTATTCTTGATCTATCTGATGAGTTTGTTTGAGTAATAAGAACAATGGATTTGTGTATATGTGTGTATATGTGTGTGTCTACATATTCTTATAAATAAATAAAATAAAGGACAGCAATAAAACAAGGCAGAAAGGGAAAAATTAGGAATATTTTCTTATTAAGAATTATACCTGTGAGTCAGACTAGTGTTATATGAAAATGCACTTGCATTAGTTGTAAATGTATAATGCAAACTCTATGGCATCAAATAAAAAAATAGGACTGATATGCTACGAAGGGAAAAAACAGATTTTTTAAAAGTTCAATTGAAATCACAAAGACAGAAAAGGAATGGAAAACAAAAACAGGAACAAAGATCAAAAACAAAGAGTGCAATAGATTGTAATACATCAATTGTAATAGATCAAATCAATTGTAATAAATCAAAAAACAAGAACCAAATATATGTTGTTTATAAGAAACTCACTTTAAATAAAAGTAAACAGATAAATGAAAAGAAATGAAAAAACTGTAAAGCTGGGCCCCATGGCACACACCTGTAATCCCAGCAGCTCAGAAGGCTGTGGCAGAAGGATCACGAGTTCAAAGCCACTCTCAGCAACTGAGGCACTGAGCAACTGAGTGAAACCCTGTCTCTAGATAAAATATATTTTTAAAAGTGCTAGGGATGTGTCTCGGTGGTTAAATGCCCCTGTGTTCATGCCTGGTACTAAAAAAAGGCTATACAATGCTAACACTAATTACAAGATAGTGAAAGTGCATGTATTAATTGCAGATACAGCAAACTTCAGAGTAAGGAAAAGTGTCAAGGCATTCCACATTAATAAAGGGGTCAATTCTCCAAGTCAGAACAAACCTTAATGTGTATATGCCTAACAACTCAGAAATGAACAGAGCTGGACAGGAGGAAAGCAATAAGAACAGAGTTGAACTCAACAACCATACGTCGACTGGATATAAGGGATATTGTTGCTTTATTCAGCAACAATAGAATACACATTCTCCTCAAGTTCACATTGAACATTTACCAAGAAGGCCCCTGTTCTGGGGCATAAAACACAACTTAAGAATACAAATCATAATATGTCTGCTATTGAATCGCGACTGAATTAAACTAGAAATGAAAACAGAAAGATAGCTAGAAAATCCCAAACACGTGGAGATGAAACAACACACTTCTAAATAATACGTGGGTCAAAGAAGAAATCTCAAGAGAAATTTAATACTTTGAACAAAAGGAAAATAAAAACACAACTTGTCAAAATGTGTAGGATGCATCAAAAGCCATGCTTAGAGAAAAATTTATTAATGAATGTGTACATATTAAAAAAGAAAGGCCTAAAATCAGTCATAAGCTTCTACCTTAGAAAAACTAGAAAAAGAGCAAAGTAAACCCAATACAAACAAACAAAAAAAATAGTTATAAACATTAGGGCAGAAATCAATATAACAAAACAGGAAATCTACAGAGAAAAATAAATGAAACCAAAAGTTGGTTCTTTGAAAAGATCAATGAAATTAATAAGGCTTTAAGCAGATTAAGAAAAAGAGAAGACATAAATTACCAATACCAGAAATGAAAAGGGACATCACTGTAGATCCCACGGACATTAAAAAAAAGGAGTCCTATGAACAAGTTTATGTCCCAAAATTTGATAACCAAGATGAAACTAACCAATTCCTGGAAAGATGTATCTGTCAAAACTCATAGGAAACAAATGACCATCTGAATAGGCTTAAATCTATTAAAGAATTTAAATCAGTAATTAATAATCTTCCAAAACAGTGTGCCCAGATGGTTACAGTGGTAAAATCTACCAAAAACTTAAGAATTTATACTAGTTTTCTATATCTTTCAGAAGATAGGAGAGTGAATATTTAACTCATTCTATGAGGCCAGCGTTACTCTAATAGCAAAACCAGACAGACATTACAATAAAACTACAGATAAACATCTCTCATGGACACTGCTACAAAATCTTCTACAAAATAGTAAATTAAAAAAAAATTAAATTCAGGAGTGTGGCTGGGCGCATTGGCGCATGCCTATAATACAAGTGGCTCAGAAGGCTGAGGTGGGAGGATCACAAGTTCAAAGGCAGTCTCTGCAATTTAGTGTGGCCCTAAGAAACTTAGTGAAATCTTGTCTCAAAATTCAAAAAAAATAAATAAAAGGGCCAGGGATGTGGCTCAGTAGTAGAGCATCGGGGTTCAATCCCCGGTACCAATGATGTATAAAAAGAATACACCAGATCAAGTGGCATTTCATGTATGCAGGGTTGACTTATCATTCAAAAATTAACTAATGTAATTCATCACCTCAAAAGACCAAAGAGAAAAAAAAAAAAAAAATCACAAGATCACATCAGTAAATGCAGAAAAATCATTTTAAAAACTCTCAGTAACCAAGGAACAGAGGGAAACTTTCTCAACCTCATAAATACCACCAAAAACGATAAAACCTACAGCTAACATTATACTTAACTGTGAGAAACACAGCTTTCCAGCTACCATTAGGATCAAGGCAAGGATGTCCCCTTTCATCACTGCTTTACAATATCATACTGGAAGTCCTAACTAATACAATATGAAAGAAGAGGTACAATGCAAAGAAGAAATGAAACTGTTCATAGATGACATGGCCATCTATGTAGAAAGTCCAAAAGAATCATCAAAAAACTCCTAGAACTTACATCCAACTATAGCAATGATGCAAGATGAAAGGTTAATACAAAATTCAACTGCTTTGCTATATACCAGCAAGGGACAAGTGAATTAAAAATTTAAAACAGAATATCCTTTACATTAGCACCCCCCCCAATAAAGGAAAAAGGTATAAATTTAACAAAACATGTATGATATTTCCGAGAAGGACAAAACTCTGAGTGAAAAGACAAAACTACAGAGAAAATAGTATCAAACTATATATCTGTCAGGGGGTTAATATCCAGAATGTATGAGGAACTAAAAAATTCAACAGAAAAATACAACTCAATTAAAAAATGGGGAAAGACATTTCTCAAAAGATATACAAGTGGGGGGCTTGGGCTATAGCTCAGTGGTAGACTGCTTGCGTAGCATGTGTGAGGCACTGGGTTCGATCCTCAGCACCACATATAAATAATAAATGAATAAAATAAAGATCCATCAACAACTAAAAAAATATTTTTTAAAAAAAGATATACAAGTGGACAACAAGTATATGAAAAAATGCTCAATATCACTAATCATCAGGAAAATGCAAATCAAAACAATGAGATAGCACTTCACTCCAGTAATGACTTATTATCAAAACGACAAAAGATAACATGTACTGGGAATGATGTGGAAAAAATGGAAACCTTGCACATCCCCTCTGATGGAAATGGAAATTAGTACTGCCATTATGAAAAACAGTATGGAGATTCTGCAAAACATTAAAAATAGAACTACGTATGATCCAGCAACCCCACTACTGGACACATACAGAAGAAATATGATCAGTGTATAGAAGAGACTGCATGCCCATGTTTACTGCAACATAATTCACAATAGCCAAGAAATGGAAACAATCTAAGTGTCCATTAACTGATGGGTGGATATAGAAAAATGTGGTACAAATACTTAATGGAATACTAATGAGCCACAGAAAAGGATGAAATCCTGTCACTGTGACAACATGAATGGAATTAAAGATCTTTATATCAAGTGAAATAAACCAGGCATATGATTTAACTCATAAGTGGAATATAAAAATGTAAAGATTTCATACAGTAGCAAGGAAAATGGCAATTACCTGAGTTTGGGGAGAGAGAGGGGAGAGAGAGATGTGGTAAGGTTATTCAATGGGTACTAGGTTACTATGAGAAGTGAGTAGTTCTGGAGTGCTATAGCACAGTAGGGCAACTATACATAATGATAGTGTGCTGTATATTTCAAAAGCTAGAATAAAAAATTTTGAATGTTTTTACTACAAATGATAAAAGATTGGGGAGAGAGAGGTTTTTACCCTGATTTAAACATTACACAATGAATTCAAGTATCAAAACATCACATGGTACCCCATAAATATGTACATTTCATTCTTTTATGTATCCGTTTAAAAAATTTAGAACTTTGATAAAAGAAATCAAAAAAGAATTAAAACAAGATATCTCACGTCCATGGACAGGAAGACTCAATATCGTCAAGATACTAGTTCTTCTCACTTTCTTCTACAGATTCAATTAAATACCAGTCAAAAATTATAGTAAGTTATTTTGCAGATATCATCAAATGGATTCTACAGATTATATGGAAAGGCAATAAACAAAATAGCCAATACAATATTGAAGAACAAAGGTGGAGGGCTACAGTGCACAACTTCTAAATTTACTACAGTTACAGTAATCAAGGCTGTGTGGTATTGGTAAAAGAATGGCTAAAGAGACCAATGGAACAGACAAGAGCCCAGAAACAGACCCATACAATAGAGACTACTGATTTTGAAAAAGGAGCAAAGGCAATACAATGAAGCAAAAGCCAACTTCAACAAATATTTGGGAAAAAGCAGACACACATGCAAAAAAAAAAGAACCTACAGCCAGGTGCAGTGGCACACACCTATAATCCCACAACTCAGGAAGCTGAAAAAGGAGGATCACAAGTTCAAAGCCAGTCTCAGCAATTTAGTGAGGCCCTAACCAACTTAGCAAGACCTTGTCTCAAAGTGAAAAATAAAAAGGGCTGGAAATGTGACTCAGTGGTTATGAGCCTCTGGTTTCAATCCCTAGTACCATGAAAATAAAAAAGAACCTACAGAACCTATGCCCTTCATGAAAATCAACTGAAACTGGATCACAGACCTACACGTAAAACGCAAAACTATAAAACTTATAGGAAAGAAGAGAAAATCTAGATAGTCCAGGGATTGGCAATGACTTTTTTATTTGTTCTAATCAGTTATACATAACAGCAGAATGCTGATTCTAATCAGTTATACATAACAGCAGAATGCTCTTCAATTCACTGTACACAAATGGAGCACAATTTTTCACATCTCTGGTTGTACACAAAGTAGGGTCACACCATTTGTGCAATCATACATGTACCTAGGGTTATGATGACCATCTCATTCCACCATCTTTCCCCTCCCCATAACCCCTCTCCTTTGGCCAATCCAAAGTTCCTCTATTCATCCCATGCCCACCTGCCTTATGGATTAGCATCCACTTATCAGAGAAAACATTCGGCCTTTGTATTTTTGGGGATTGGCTCACTTTGCTTAACATGATATTCTCTAACTCCATCCATTTACCTGCAAATGCCATAATTTTATTCTTTTATTGCTGAGTAATATTCAAATTGTGTATATATACCAGTTTTTTTATCCATTCATCTACTGAAGGGCATCTGGGTTGGTTCCACAGTTTAGCTATTGGGAATTGTGTTGCAATAAACATCAACATGGCTGCATCACTGTACTATGCTATTTTTAAGACCTATGGGTACAGACCAAGGAGTGGGATAGCTGCATCAAATGATAGTTCTACTCCAAGTTTTTTAAGTAATCTCCATACTGCTTTCCAGATTGGCTGCACCTATTTGCAATCCCACCAGCAATGTATGCCTTTTCCCTCACATCCTCACCAACACTTATTGTTGCTTATATTCTTGATAACTGCCATTCTAACTGGAATGAGATGTTAGAGTAGTTTTGATTTGCATTTCTTAAATTCCTAGAGATATTAAACACTTTTCCATATATTTGTTGATCAACTCTATTTCTTCCTCTGAGAAGTGTATGTTCAGCTCCTTAACCCATTTATTGATTGGGTTGTTTGATTTTTTGGTGTAAAGTTTTTTGAGTTCTTTGTAGATCCTGGAGATTAGTGCTCTGACAAGCGTGTGGCAAAAATATGCTCCCAAAATGCAGGCTGTCTCTTCAACTCATTGATTGCTTCTTTTGCTGAGAAGCAGCTTTTTAGTTTGAATCCATCCCATTTATTGATTCCTGATTTTATTTCTTGCACTTTAGAAGTCTTGTTAAGGAAGTTGGGGCCTAATCCAACATGATGAAGATTTGGGCCTACTTTTTCTTCTATTAGGTATAGGGTCTCTGGTCTAATTCCTAGGTCCTTGATCCACTCTAAGTTGAGTTTTGTGCGTGGTGAAAGATAGGGATTTAGTTTCATTTTGCTGCACATGGATTTCCAGTTTTCCTAGCATCACTTGTTGAAGAGGTTATCTTTTCTCCAATGTATGTTATTGGCATCTTTGTCTAATATGAGATAACTATTTGTGTGGGTTTGTTTGTGTCTTCGATTCTTTTACCATTGGACTACATGTCTATGTTGGTGCCAATACTATGCTGTTTTTGTTACTATAGCTTTGTGGTATAGTTTAAGATTTGGTATTGTGATGCCTCCTGCTTCACTCTTCTTGCTAAGGATTGCTTTGGCTATTCTGGGTCTCTTATTTTTCCAAATACATTTCATTATGGCTCTTTCTATTTCTATAAGGAATGACATTGGAATTTTAATTGGAATCACACTGAATCTGTATAGCACTTTGGGTGGCACAGCCATTTTGACAATATTAATTTTGCCTATCTAGGAGCATGGGAAATTTTTCCATCTTCTAAAGTCTTCTTCCATTTTTTTCTTTAGTGTTCTGTAGTTTTCATTATAGAAGTCTTTCACCTATTTTATTAAATTGATGCCCAAGTATTTTGGGTTTTTTTAGGCTATTGTGAATGGGGTAGTTTTCCTAATTTCTCTTTCAGAGAGTTCATTCATCATTGATGTATAGAAATGCACTTGATTTATGGGTGTTGATTTTATATCCTGCTACTTTGCTGAATTCATTTTTTATTTCTAGAAGTTTTCTGGTAGAATGTTTTGGATCCTCTAAGTATAGAATCATGTTGTCAACAAATAATGATAGTTTGAGTTCTTCTTTTCCTATTTGTATCACTTTAATTTATTTCGTCTAATTGCTTTGGCTAGAGTTTCAAAATCTGTGTTGAATAAGAGTAGTGTCAGCAATGACTTTTTAGCTACAACACCAAAGCATGAAAGAATTGATAAGCTGGACTGCATTCAAATTTAAAATTTCCACACTGCAAAAGACACTGTCAAGAAAATCAAAACAGAAACCACAGACTGTCGGAAAGAATTTGCAAAGTGTATCTGATAAAGTACTGTTATACAAAATACACAAAGAATTCTTAAAAACCAATAATAAAAAAATAAACAATATGAAAAAAAAATGGGTCAAGAACTCAATAAACATCTTACCAAAGAAGACAAGATGCTCTACATCATACCATTGGGAAAATGCAAATAAAAACAAGAAGATACCACTACATACCTCTTAGAATGGCCAAAATCAGAACACTGACATTATCAAATGCTGGCAAAGACATGGAACAGCAGGAGCTTTGATTCAGTGCTGGTGGGAATGCAAAATGGCACAACCATTTTGGAAGTTTGGTATTTTCTTATGAAAGTAAACATACTTTGCCCATACAATCCAATAATCATGCTCCTTGGTATTTACCCTAAGGAAGTGAAAATTTAGGTCCACCCAAACACCTGCACATGGATGTCTACAATTGCTTTATTCATAATTATTCCAACTTTTAAGCAACCAAGATGTGCTTCAACAGATGAATAAACAAACTGGTACATCTAGACAATGGAATATTTATTCAGCACTGAAAATAAGTGAGTTATGAAGCCATTTTTAAAAAAATGGAAGTTTAAATGCATGTTACTAAGTGACAGAAGAGTCTAAAAACAGTACATACTATATGATTACATGTGACATTCTAAGAAAGGCAAAACAACAGAGACAGTAAGAAATAAAATCAGTGGTCATCAAGGAGTTAAGGGTCATAAATACGTGGATCACAGAGGAGTTTTAGGGCAGTGTAACTAATATGAATGATAATATAATAGTAAATAAATGTTGTCATAAATTTGTACAAGCCCTTCCAATGTATATCTCCCAGAGCAAAGCTTACTGTGAACTATGGACTTTGGGTAAAAATGATTTATCAATGTAAGTTCATCAACTGTAATAACTGCACCACTTTAGTGGGGCATGTTGATAATGGGGGAAGTCACACATGTATAAAGGTAAGGCTATATGGGAAATTCCGGTGCTTTCTGCTCAATTTTGCTGTGAATCTAAAAGTACTATAACAAAATCAAATCAAACTTTCTATCAGAGAATTGTTAAAGTTCACTTCAAAACCTAGATACATCAGTTGAAAACCTCAATTTTAAAAGCTGCCGCTTATCACAAGAAAAAACACTTTCTTTCAATTCAATCTAAAATGTTTATAAATTGAAAACAGAAAATTCCTGTTTTGCAAAAACAAAGTAAAAAAAAAACTAGAGTCATTGTAATGTAAAGGCATTTTTTAAAAGTAAAGTCTAGCTAGTCTTATTTTTTAGAATTCACATAATTTACATTACAAATAAGATCTTAAATTCCTTTTACTAAAATAACTAAGAAAATATACAATGGAAAACAGTCAAAATACATCATTTTGTCTAGTAGTTTTAAAAGTAAATGTCCATAATATTCATTAACTATTTTCTAAAGTGCTTATTAACTTACTGAGTTGAAGGTAATTCACCTATCAATGATTTTATAGAACTAATTTCACTGATTTGAATAAATATGACTAGATTAGAAAGTTAGATCCTTAGCAAATCAAGAAAACACCAAAATACTACACATTTAGAAGCCTTTAATGAGTCTATTTCTTCCAAAAATGAACTCTGATATCCTAATAGAGCATACAAAATTCAAAAAACTTTTCCATGGCATTTATTAATTCTTAAATTTGACTAGTAACTAACATTAAAGTTTCCATGCCAACAAAAAGGTTTACTCTGAGGGCTTGGGTTGTGACTCTGTGGTAGAGTGCTTGCCTAGCATGTGTGAGGCACTGGGTTCGGTTCTCAGCACCACATATAAATAAATGAATAAAATAAAAAGGTCAGTAAGCAACTAAAAAATATATTTAAAAAATTTTACTGAGTGAAGACTTTCACACTTTAAGAAAACATCAGGGCTGAGATTGTGGCGCAGTGGTGGCGTGCTCGCCTAGCACGCGTGAGGCACTGGGTTCGATCCTCAGCACCACATAAAAATAAAATAAAGATATGCTGTCCACCTACAACTAAAAAAAAAAAAATTAAAAAAATTAAAAAAAAAAAAGAAAATATCAACTATTTAAAATAAAATACAAAATTAGTAATACATTTCCTACCCCCTGAACCTTCACACAAAGACAAATCTCAGTGGCTCAAAGCTCTAAGGAAAACAATCAGACTGCTATCTCCATCTAATTTTGCCAAAGACATGCCTGAAGTTTACCCAAATGCTGGAAAGAAAAACAGTAGATAGAACATATTCAAATAAAGACAAAGCAGCATGACTACTTACTATACTGCTCAAGGTTCTGAGTGTTTTGCCTTTCAGTACTTTCAACAGATTTCTTCTTAGAAATTATTTTTGTACATTTGGCAGTTAAATTATATTATTGCATAGTGACAAGTGAATAGAAAATAAAAGCAAGACAACCCACAAAGGTTAGATACAAACCTATAAATAATATCAGGCATCTGTGTGACAGCCAACTTGGCACTTGGAGGAGTGTATGCTAATGAAATACTGTAATTTATTAAACATGATGACAGCTCACTGTTCTAAGAGATTTTAAACATTAACTGTTACACACTAGAGACTGACTGTAACACTTTCTCAGGGTTTACATTACAAGATTACAAGTGAAACTTGCATTATAACAAGGTCTCTTCTGAAAGAATACTGCTAAATGAGAATTTGGAGACCCAAAAAGGATCTGAGATACACTGTACAACCTATCTCTAGTGCAATGCAATAAACCAACAATTTCCCATACAATTTTAAATACAGTAGGTTCCTAACTTAGTAACTGCTCTGGTTTGAATCTGTCTTTCAAGTCAATGTGCTGGAAACTTTAAACCCCAATATAAGTGTTGAGAGATGGAATATTTAGGAGATAATTAGGTCATGAGGGCTCTACATTATCACGCAGAAGTGGATGTATTATCATGACAGAGGGTTTGTTACAAAAGCAAGTCAACTTTTTCCAGAAGGTAGAAAAGCAAGAGAGGGCACACGTGAATATATCAAAGCCATCCAGACACAGGCCCCTCAATCTTGGACTCCTAGCCTTCAAAACGATAAATAAATAAATATGTTCTTTATATATTATTCAGTTTCAAGTATTTTGTTATAGCAGATCAAGAGACTATGTAATACTCTAAATTATAATGCATATGTTTGAAATATTAAATGACCATCACCAATTTAATTTTGTGTTGCATATAGATAATATGCAAATAAGGAAACTACAGTCTACAAAGGAAAAGATGTAATTAGGACTGAAAAACTAATGACAGTTTTCATTTCACTCATCAAATAGGACTAAGGAGCACCATTTTGATAAAATGGAAAAGGGCCTGATATGTCTCGACAAAGCAGAGGTTGACCAAAACAAACATCTGAACTAAATTTGAAGCTAAGAAATTCCCATCATTGAGAAATGTGCTTAAAAGTAACATCTACTCTGACATTAGCTCTAGAAGAGAGCAGACACACAGATGAAAAGTCACTTAGCAGAGACATTTACACATCAGTAAGTCAAAAACAAAACCAATGGGTAAAACAATAATTCAAGCAGTTATGACATGTGGCCAACTAGGCTAAATAAGACTTTTTTTCTTGTTGGTTATATAGAACCTTGGGAGTAAACTATGCTTCTATATGAACACGAGGGACAGAACATACAGCGTACAATAGAATCATACTGATTCTCATCTAACATATTCTCATTTCTACAACTTTTTGTATCAAAGTGGGAGAATACAAATGAGTATCGTGTGAAAGAATGCTAAAAAACAAAAGACACACACAATTCCTCACCCATTCTACTTGTCAGTGACCTAGACATACTTCGAAATAGGAGATATGACTACTGTTAAAGCAAATAAGGAAGTCATTAGTCTGAGCTTGTCTCTATAAAGCAGAGCTCCAATGTAAGTAAACCAAAACCCAATTCAATGTAAACAGTAAAATGAAACATAAATTTAACCAATTAGAAATTGCCAACCAACCTCTAACTAGGGTCTTTCTATACTAACCAAAGAGAATTTTTCTTCCACATTCAGCTATAAAAGCTCACTGTCTATAGTACTGTGGAATATAGCTCTCTGAATCTCTTCTGGTCCTGATACCCAATTCATAAATTCTTATTTGCTCAAATAAACTGTTAGATTTGTCAAAAGTTTTATGTTCTTTTAATACTATGCTATTTCTTAAGCTGCTCAGTTTCCATATAGTTTTTACAGTATACTTCAAGAACTGAGCATGACTTTAAAGATAAATAATAGTCTCTAATGCTTAAGTATTTTTTAAAAATCTAATCTTAACACTGAAGAAAAACAAATGTCCTTTTTGAGAGACCATATGGCAGCCTCATGCATTCTCAATGGCATTTTTGAACACATTTAATTTTTGCTTCATGTTCTTTCAAAACTTAACTTCATGCAATCAGTATATACCAGAACTTGAAATCTGAACATCAGGAACAATAGTTTTCTAATCTCTGGGGCAAAGAATACTATCTCCAACTTTAGTGATTTATAATCAGGCAAGTTACCCTAAGATTCTAGTTTAACCTAATGTAATAGGGGATGTTCCATGATTATACACAGCAATATGAAAGATGGAGGATTAATAAATCTTCCCTTTTTCTTCTTTTCACAATCTTAGCTTGCAATTAAAAAACAATACTCAATTTACAAAGTAACAATATATACTGGTACTCCACCCACTAGAAGCTGACTTTTCTCTATTCTTGCCATAGTCATGTGTCAAACCCAAAAGGCCATCTCTCCTCTATATCTATCTAGATTGAAGAACTATAGAAAGCTGCTTACAATGGGAAGTGGCAAAGCAAATATAAACAAACATTCCCAAAAAGGAATATGACTGAGTTCTTAGGGAGTACTACTTTCACTGTACACTAAGCAATGGGTGCCTTAAAATAAGGAGGAATAAAGTCATAAAGCACAGGTCACCAGAATGAATCAAAAACAGTTATAGGGCTAAATCTCACTCATCTACCTGCCCTATCCCTAAGTGGCAATGTTGTAAAACAGTACAAGGACAAGGGTCTTAGCACTAGATCTAGTTGTAAATCCTCCTCTGCTACAGAATACCTGTTTAACAAATTAATAACTCTATACCTCATTATTTGTATCTATAAAATTATAACAATAAAACATCTAGTATTAGATTAACTGAAAAAATGTGCAAAAATCATGCATGGCACATTGTAATCCTTCAAAAATAATAGTCATTAGAACTCATTAAACCAACAATGTAATTCTTTAACTGAGGACAGTCTAGATATACACGGTTCAACAGAGAAACCGCTAACCCAAGCCACTACTGAGCACTTAAAACATGACTAGTCTGAACTGAGTTACACTGTGAGTATAAAATACACACTGGATTCTGAAGCCGTAGTACAAAAGAACATGTTTCATCAATAATTTTTTCCGGGGGATGGGGGGGTTTATCATGAACTCAGGGGTACTTGGCCACTGAGCCACATCCCCAACCCTATTCTGTATTTTACTTAGAGACAGGGTCTCACTGAGTTGCTTAGCAGCTCACTAAATTCCTGAGCTAATGGGATTATAGGTGTGCACCACCACACTCAGCTCATTCACAACTTTTATATTGGTTTATGTCAAAATGACATTCCAGTTATAGTGGATTAAATATAATCTATTATTAATATTGATTTCACCTTTTTGTTTTAATGTGGCTATTAGAAAATTAAAATCGCATGTGTGACTTGTACTATATTTCTATTGAACAGTTCTGCTCTAAACAAATCACATCATTGATAGCTTCAAATGCAAAATGGGGTGAAAATTTCATTATGTGCTTCATATGAATTATCTAGAATACTGAAGATCCTAATACATTTTAAATTCCTTCTCATTTAAGTAGAATGATTTTAATATCCTATTTTTAAATATATTTTATTTCATACCTCCTAGTCTCATTTAATCTATTGCCTATTCATCAGGACACACCTCATCTTCCCACTTTGATAATGATAGTACTTATGCTACCTTACAAATTAGCTGAAGAACAGCATGTGACAATCCATCCCTCTCCATCAACTATATGCACTGTCTGCTTCTCAGATAACATTAACAGTAGCTTACTCTAAGAACCATTCACTTTCTAAAGAAATGTTTTTCTGCCTCAAATTTAGTGCTGTTTTGAATTAAAGAAATCTATCACATCTCTGACTTTCCTACCAGCAGATTTATCTTATGATGGTCAGTAAGGTTAAAATCTAGTTTCAAGTTTTGTTTCATCACCCCTGTTATACTAATATAATTAGAAAAGAAAAAACATTTTTTCAGTCCTAGAAATAAGACACTAATCAATGTGAAACAATAACTCCTTATCTCCTCGGTTTGAGAGAAAGGTTTAAAAATATTAATAATGACTATAAATTTAATCAACTCTTCTATTACTTACTAATAATATTGATAAAGCATGTCACAGTGTTGAACTTGTATTGCTTAATTACATTACTATAGCTAAAAAATCCTAACTCAACAATATTAAAATATACAGTTTATATCATTTCAAATTTCTCAAAATCATTTCTATAGGCATTATCACATTAGTTCCCTACCAAAAAACAAAAAATACTAGCTGGAAGTAAAGTTACTTTTACTATGCTCTCATCATTTGACAGATATAAAAAAGCAAGGCCCAGAGGTTGAGTAACAATTTGCCCAGTCACTGATAAATAGATAAAGCATAAATAACTACCACTGCCAGTAAGTAAGGTAGTAGCCTCTTAAGTGAGATGGTGGATTCAAATGCTGGATCTAACACTCAGCTGTTTATTAACACTTAGCTATGGGGTCTTGGACAAGCCTCTAGTAAACTTATTTAAGTTTCAGTTTTCTCACAGGGATATTACTAGTTACCCTCATAAAAATTAAAATGCTCATATATAGAAAGTTTCCAACAAATGTTTCCTCTTATCAATTAGATCTTTAGATTCTGCAAGAAAGAACATTTGGAGATGACATGTTAAAATAAGAAATCATTTTAACATAAGCATAAGAATACTTCTAGAACATTTTGAACGATATATTTATAATATTTTTAATTCTGGCAAATTCATTCTTAATATCTTTTCCTTTTAAAAATAATTACTTATAGCCAGTGGCTTGATTGTTGCCGCCCGGGCATGAGATGAAGCTGCACTGAGACATGGAAGTGATCAGCCAGCACTTGCCAGTTTTGGGGCTGAGGAACCCAGGCAAGGGTGTCCAACTGTATTGAGCCTTTGTCAGCAGGCACCTGGGAGTCAGCTGCAGCCCCAAGCGAGGGGGGAAGCCAGGCACCCTGTGCCCTCCCTGCCTCATCTCCACCATGAAGGACAAGTGTGGAATCCACTATGAGGCACTATATTATTTTGTGAAAACAGAATACCTTCATATCTACTACAAATTAAACCAAGCAAACAATTTATCAAAAACTACAATTACTTCTAAAACTTGCATGAAATGAAATTAAAATTGTGTGACTTTTAAAGATGGAATTCTTTATGACAAAACTGTAATACCAAAAATGTGAAAAGAACGATCAACACACACTAACACTTAGCACTGGGAAGAGTATATATTGTGGTAAACTTTACCAGAAGGCATACTCAGAGTTTTGTATTTCACAAGTCACAATATGTAAACCTGAAACATTGCAGCATAATAACCAAATCACAATTCTGAAGGCTATCTAGTGTACAAATGTTTAGGAAGAAACAATGCCTGCCACAAAGTGGGAGTAGAGGAATAGTGTGTCTGAAAGAAGAGTATCACTCATATGGTTCACTCATATTTTCAGGTATTACTTGGCACACTTAAGGTGCTCAATAAAAATCTGAGTCAGTGAACAGAAGAAACATGAAATGTTTCTTTAGGCAAATTAAATCAAATAAAAAAGCATTTGAAATCCAATGGGAGATATCATAAAAGAAATCATTAATAAGGCTGACCATGACCAAGGTTCTAAGCCACAGCCCAGAGGTTAGAAGAAATAGATATTTTAAAATATCTCCACTCCTAATTAACTTGAGTTGTAATCTCCATAAATAAGTTTTGAAAATCATACCTTGGTGAATTCCTGCAGGAAAAAAGCTTCCTCTACAAGTATAAAGTGCTTTTGGGAATTAGCCACAGTCAGCAAACCCACATATTTACGTGGGCTTTCTTACTGCAAAACGAAATTTTCTGCTGTGTACTAAAATATCCACTTACTCCTAAAGGATTTTTTCTATTCACATAACATTCAGGGCAAGAGAACAATTGTTCGTGCACACTTACCACCCAGTTACTTTAGGACAGCTGAATTAAACTCTTACATAGTTTTGCACCCAAGCCTTGTTTCTAAACTTTGGCTTGCCACTGGATAGCAACACAGCTGTAAAGAATCCAGAAGTCATCTTGCAAAAACATTTTAAGCAAAAAACTGTAGGAAAGCAGAACAATAAATCAGTTACCCAGACAAAAAAAGTGATACAATTTTAAACTCTATACCTACAGAAATAAGGTAATTGAGATATCTAAAGAATTACACAGGAGCTTCCATGTGATAGATTATATTTTCAGACATTATAACCACTGTCAGTATAATTTTTATAATCTTTTTCTAAATTCCTTAGAAATATATTTTTAAAATATAAATTTTAACTGTAGAATGTTCGATAAGTAAATATTAAAACCTAAGCACTTTTTCCTGGTCACCTCTTCTTATTTTGACAGCAATGTTTTAATAAAGTATTAATCAAATTGTCTTTTTTTTAATGCCACCTGGTTCACTTTAAATCTTAAAAGCAAATCCTAAATATAAAAGTCAAAATCTAAAGTTATAGGTAAATAATTACAACAGTTAGCAGATTTATTGAGCTATGTTCCCAAATGGCAACAATTTTTAGTATACAAGAAATTAAGGATTATCATTAGCATAAAATTTTCATAAAGCAGTTATTACAATTTGTTTATCATATACTTTGGAGGAGATTTACAGTAGTTTAAGGTGTACTGTTTTTAAACTACTTATAAACTAGACTTTCTCTTTACATTGAAGTTACACTTGCTTTTATTTATGTGAGATACTTTTCAAGTAGTAAAGTCAATGTAGAATAATTAATGAACAAGCAGAACTAGCTTTAAAACTTCACAATTCTGAGGAACCATGAAAACAAAATTTGTTTTTCAATACTGGGGATTGAACCCAGGAGCACTCTACCACTAAGCTACATCCCTAGTCCTTTTTATTTTTGGAGTTGGTGTCTCACAAGGTTGCCCAGGCTGGCCTCACACTTGCAATCCTGCCTCAGCCTCCCAAGTCATTGGCATTATAGGCATGCGCCACCATACCTGACTATAAAAACAATTTTTAAAACTGTTACTGAAACTGTCGAATGCTTCATTTGTTTCCATTAAAACAAATGAACATAAAGGAAAACTACAAAGCTAATTTTAAAAGAGCAAAAAAGGAAAACCCAAAATACTCTATACATAAAGGTCTTTATCTCTTAAAAACAAACACTGAGGGCTGGGGTTATGGCTCAGTGGTAGCGTACTCGCCTAGCACGCATGAGGCACTGGGTTCAATCCTCAGCACCACATAAAAATAAAATAAAGATATTCTGTCCACCTACAACTAAAAAATAAATATTAAAAAAAAATAAAAAACACTGAAAAATATAGTTTTACAACAGTAATGCAATACTAGAGACCACTTTCCCCACCAGTTTTAAGACTGCAGAATTTTTAAAATTAGAAAAAGTATAGTATTATATACAAGTACAATATTGTAATATTGTAGTTTTTACATATGTATTATAGTTTGTATAATATGCAGATGCCCCTCCTCCATATATCAATGAATGAATCTAAAACCTTAAGTAAGGATAAATAGTCCCACACAATTTCTAATTGTTCAATGAGTACAAATCTGTACTTTATTTTCATGGACTATTCCTGGTACTTCGGGGATTTCATGCATTAATCTGCTTCTCACCCTCCATACTCCAGATAATGACATAATTTTCACAATTTTCTGGATAACAATGATAATCACAGAGAACACACATGAAGTTCTTGTGTATTTATATGTAATAAAAGGCAATCTAGCAGGGTGGTTAAGGGCCACTATCTGAATTCGAACGCTGTCTGCTCTCACTACCTCCTCTCATTACTTCTGTAACCCTTGGCAAGTAATCTTTAACTTCTCACCATCTGTTTATTTCTAATGTGGGAGAAATACCTATCATGAGGATTATATAATTGTTTAGCTCACTGTCTGGCACATAGTTAGCAAGCACTAAAGGATTAGCTATTGTTGTTATTACTATATGTCAAATCCCAAGTTTTCCATGCATTATTTCATTAATTTTCATTTAACTTTATTTTAAAGACAAGAATATTGGTTTGCAGTGGGTAAACAACTCTTCAGTTAAAAAAAAAAAAAAAAAAGATAGCAAGTCAAAGGTCCAGCAACCAAATACAATCTCTTTGCCAATGTATCCTCAAACTAAGCTCTATGGATACACATGTGGGGATATACACGTTTCACTCTGATGATTTATAATTTTAAATTAGAGATAATTTTCAAGTGAAAGAAATTTGTATAAAGTACACTTCAATTTCTGAAGTCATCAAACTAGCATATGCAAACATCCAGGTCTCACAGAAATATTCTTAGAGGTCTAGGAATTTTTTTTATGAAAGTCTATTTTGAAATACTTCAAACAATACTCAACTTTCATTCTTCAAGAATGAGAGCAACAACTTATTTTTCAAAACTGTTAACCCCACATTAGTTGTAGATACCAAGTTCTGGACCTGTTGGCTAGTCTAATTATATTTTTTTAAAAGTGTCCTTTGTAACACTTGGTCTTGTATTTATACACACACGCACAAGAGAAATACTCAGAAAGCAGCTAGCTATTCCTTTAGTAAAAAGTACTAGTAATCACATTCAGCATCAGTCTCTCATCTTTATTCCAA
Source organism: Geosciurus inauris (assembly GCA_004024805.1). Classification (NCBI taxonomy): domain Eukaryota; kingdom Metazoa; phylum Chordata; class Mammalia; order Rodentia; family Sciuridae; genus Geosciurus; species Geosciurus inauris. Next base: position 143,034 of record PVHX01000796.1, on the reverse strand, counting down.
TTATGTTATTTACAATACCTAACAGGATAATGTCCACTTGAACAACTCAAATTTAACACACCCCAAATAAACTCATTTTCTCTAGACCATCTATCCCCAAACAAGTTATCTCTACCACATCTCTAATTCCCCAGTAGTATCACCATTCTCTCTTGTTACCCAGGCTCATGACCACAGAATAATCCTTATCACTTGAGTATAGAGAATGAAGAAGAGATATAGTAGTCACCAAGTATATTTCTTTCTTTGAATAGATTACCTCATTCATAGGCCCTGCATCTCCAGTTATCAAGTCCTACAGGTTTCCTAACACCAGTGCTTATCACATCACTCCTTTCCTCCAACCCTGTCACTGCATTAACTATACCAATTGTTTATTCTTCTTAAAAAGACCAATTTGATCATGCTGTTTCTCTGCTTTAAAATCTTCCATGGATTTCCACTGTTCAATCTACAGAATAAAGTCCAAACATGGAATTCAGGGCATTTGAACATTTAAGACTGATTTGGCTCACACTGAATTCTTGGCATTTATAAAAGTGTAGCACTCATCACATAATACCCTATATATTTCTTAACCATTTTTTTGACTGTTAGTAGTAGTCTACAATACACTTTTTTATTCTTCTACAGCAATAAACTTTTTATATTCTTCCCAGGTACAGAATAGATAACCAAATTACTGAGTTTGATAGTTGATGAGTAGCCCCTCTGTATGCATGAAAAATTACTTCAAGAACCTTCAGAGGATACCAAAATCTGCAGATACCTGACTCTCTTCTGTAAAATGGTATAGTACTTGTGTAAAACCTACATACATCCTCCTATATATTTCAAGCATCTCTAAATTAGGATTAAATGTAAACATGATGTAAACAGTTTTAATACATATTGTTTAGGAAATAATGACAAGGAAAAAATCTGTACATGTTCAGATGTGATTTTTAAATATAATTCTAGTTGTTAATGCACCTTTATTTGTACTTACTATTCATGTGCGGTGCTGAGAATTGAACCCAGTGCCTCACACATGCTAGACAAGTGCTCTACCACTGAGCTACAAAACCCAGCCCTCAGATGTGATTTTTTTCAAATACTTTTGATCTGCAGTTGGTTGAATCCAGAAATGTAAAAAAAAACCTGTTAAATGGTAAAGGACTACTGTGCTGTATATCTGAGAGGTGATCATTTATTCGACAAATATTTACTGAGTAATGAATCTGTGCCAATAATACTAATGTGACTTCCATCTACGAAGAGACGGCCACATGCCAGACAATAACACTAAACACTTTACATCATCTTTTAATTTTAATAAGTGACAATTAAGTTCCTAGTAAAGTCACAGAGCAGATAAAAGACAACTGAGATTCAAACTTAAAACAGTGAAAAGTCTAAATCTTTTTCCACTCCTCCTACAGAAAGATTAATTCAAGTTATTAATATATCTGGCATGGTGAACTTACATAATTATATACGTACAAATGCGGTCAAGGATGCAAAGGATCTCATTTGAGCACAAAATAATGGGTCAAACTATAGGTAAAGAGGATGGAGGGTCAGAGATCATGTCCAGAGGCAATACTTTTATGAATAGCAGTTGAAGAATAGAGAAAGAAACAAATTTCCAAAGAGAATAATGTATGTAAAGGTATAAAAGCGCAAAATTCCATGATTTAGGCAGCAAATACCAAGTAGTTCAATCTTCCAGAAAATAAATGTGGTAAGAAGGACTGGTAGGAAATGAAGCTAGAAAAGGCAAGCACAGTCAGATTAAGAACAGTTTAGCTAAGGAGTTTAGATTTGGGCCAATAAGTAAAAGTCACTGAATGATTTTAAGCAAGAGGATGATTACATGTGTGCTTTAGAAATATTGTTCTGGCACTGAAAAATAAATTACAAGAGCTACAGCCTAGCAGCAGTGTCATCTGTCAGGCTACTGAAAGAGTTCAGGAAAGAGACTAACCTAAAGCAGCAGGGATAGAAAGAAAAAGATTGATTCAAAAAGATATATAGGAAATAGAATTACAGGACTCGGTAACCAATTAGACTGGGGGTTGGCAGGAAGTTGAAGAAAAGGAAGGAATCTAGGCAGACCCAAGGTTTTCTCTTGAGCTGTGGGTGAATGTAAGCACCACTAAAACAAGTAATAGACAAAAACAAGTTGGAAGTGAGGTATGCTTCTGATGATACTTTCGTTATATCCAGTACTTTTGTTATGTCCAGAATACATCTAATAAATTAGTCTAGAACTCAGAAATCTAAGATGAAAATGCAAAATTAATGGATGAAACTGTCTAGAGAAATACATATAAAAGGATAACATTAGAAAGAAAATTCCAGAGACTAAAAAAATATTTAAAACACAGCAGATGACAGTTTGGAGAGTTTGATGAAAAAGGGAGTTGTCAATGCACTGAACGTACCAAAGGGGTGAGGAATGGAAAGTGAGTAATTGATGGCTTGAAGATAGGTTACAGAGGAATGACTGGTAAAGAAAGCTACACTAGATAGAAATCAGTGAATGGCAGGGGAGGAAACAAGATGAATGGCTTGGCTGAGAAAAGAGTAGCAATTGACCAGAACTGAAAAACATTTTTAAGATGGCAGAGTTGGGCTTTTTGACAGGAGGAGAAAGGGACCAATGGAGAGCGAGATTATGCGGAAAAGTAACCCATGACACAATAAAAGCATATAAAAAAAAAACAAACACATATTTTACACAGTATATATGGTATGATGTCAATAAATTCCAGACTTCTTGTCAGGACTTGGCCCATGCCTAACCACTGGACTTCATTTCATGCCGTTTTCCTCCTGATTCACCATGTCCCAGCAACACCAGCATTCTTTCTCATCCTTCAACATGCAAACTTATTCTTGCTTGGGGATCATTTATTTGCTGTTAGTTATACCAGAAAACCCTTCTCCCTGTCAATGGCTAGATCTTTCAAGTCATTCAGATCTCAATTCTAATGTCACCTGTTGGAGAGATCTGTGTATATTATATAGCCATTCACCCCAGCCCCCCAAAGTTACTAGTTCCTGTGTTAACAACTAGTACTACCTGAAATTCTTATTTACTTGTCCATTGTTCCTCCCTAGAATGTAAGCTCCAAGAGATTTTATCTTCCTCATATCCACATATTGTTCACCATATATCTCTGTTGCTTAAAATTGTGTTTGGTACAGGTGGCCCTCTGTAGTTAAAAGAAAATCTACACACATCATTTATGTGAAAAAAATTTTTAAAGTTCTGAAAGATCTAATATTTGAATTTATTTGTACCAGGAATGAGCATGACAGTAGAAGAGGGACATACTATATCCATTCACTTTTTGCTTCATCTCTGTAGAAATTTTCTACAGAAATCATGTGTTTGCAATTGATGAATAAATTTTAAACAACAATCATTTAAATCTAAGGCAGTCAATCTATTCTGCTTTCTATTTTCTTTTTGTGGGTCATGATGTAATGACTAGTGGGACAAACAATCTGACTGCAGGCTGATCTTGAGTTGTTTTGGTAGGTAGTTCTTAGAATCTTTTACTTTGGAGTTGGAAAGAATTTAGAGATCATCTAATCCATCCCCATTTTATAGATATGCAAACCACAACTCAGTAATGTAATAAGTAAAAATAATTTAATAAGAATACTGATAAAAAAATTCCAAGATAAAATGATCAAGAACTATTTAAAAGACTATTATGTTACACATAATTTAAATAATAACCAAAAAAGCTTATTAAAACTTACTCCCACATATAACCTACAATTTTCTGTTGAAATTACTCAAAGAAAATCTATTTGCTCAGCCCTATTTAACCAATGAACCCATGACAAAAGATTCAGAATACATAAATGTAGGGAGTGAAAATCATTCACTTTTGAGATCTTAACACCATTAGGTGACCAGACTGAACTAGCAGGCACTTCTTTCCACCAGGGTACGCAGTATGTCAAATATATCATACATTTAAGGATTCATTACACTTTGATTCAAATTTCTCCATCAACTTCTACAATGCGTATTTAATGAAGTTAATAAAAATGAAAATCAAATAGGTAAGAAATGCACTACTAAATATCATTTCAGAAACAACTACTTCATTACATATATACTGTAATTTCCCAGGAATCAATTAATTTCATCTGAATTTCTGCATAATACCACCTTATATTTACTTAACTATCTTGTTTGATCCTCATAATGCCATGGGCAGCAAATATTGCTACTCTCATTCATACATAAGTGAGGCTAAGGGGGCTTAGCTTGGCCAAGATCATCCACACAAGTTCTAGAACTCCATCTTCCCAACCTCTTAGATTGTTTTTTTCCATCATTCAAGCTACCTCATATTTACCATTTACTAAATGCAAAACACTTTATTGTCTCCTTTCTTACATATTGATAGAGAAGAGTACCAAACATCCTAGCATTCCTATCCTATTCTACCTGAAATTTAGTACACAGCATTTAATCAAATAGTGATAAAAAGGATGTGAATAATTCTTATCTTGAGAATTATGCTCATCAGTAATTCTGTAGGAAATCCTACCAAATATTCAATTATTTCCTTAATCATAAAAACATACTCTCTTATCTAGAAAGCTCTCTACTAAGAATATGTAAAAACAGTGTTTAAAAAAAAAGGGCTTTACAGTTGGGAAAAAACCTGAAACCAAACTGTCAAACTGTGGGTATATATCTTAAATCACTGAATCTTATCTTCCTGGTCCATAAAATGAGGATAACACCACATGCATCCATGAGTTTGTTGGGAATAAAAAATAAGATAATGTGTGTAAAGTAATTAGCTCTTAAAAAATGACCAGAACCCAATGGCTGGGCGCAGGAGGCTGAGGCAGGAGGATCCCAAGTTCAAAGCCAGCCTCAGCAACTCAGACTCTGTCTCAAAATAAAAAATAAGAAGGGCTAGGGATGTGGCTCAGTGGTTAAGTGCCCCTGGGTTCAATCCCCACACCCAAAAAGAAGAAAAAAGAAAATGACCAGATCACACTGTTAGAGAAACAGATGCACAGAAGTACCACTGATGTAGTAATTTACGTGAACTTCACTTAATTTCCAGTGTACCCTTAGTTTTTTCCTCCCAAATACTTGCAGGACACATCACTTTTGCTCCCAGGAAACAAATTAAAGTAAGTGCTGGATTTCACTCTTCTTTCAACCCCTATAATTAAGCAATATGGTAATAATCTATTATTTGACCATCCTGGAATTGGTTATTATCTAAGTCAAAGTTTATGCTATTTTGGGACAATTAGCTGCATCTTTTACTCTATTTTGAAATAAAACTAATAAGCCAAATGTATAAATAGAAATCATGATACTGTGAACTCATATTGGGAGAAAAAGAGCAGGAAATCTGCCAGGCACTGTGGCACACACCTGTAATCCCAGCAACTCAGGAGGCTGAGGCACGAGGACCACCAAGTTCAAAACTAGCCTCAGCAACTTAGCGAGGCCCTGTCTCAAAAAAAATAGAAAGGCTGAGGATATACTCAGTGGTTGAGTGCCCCTTGGTTCAATGCCCAATACCAAAAAAAAGGCGAGGGATAGGAAATCTTTAGGGGAAATGGAGAAAAGGACCTAACACTGAGAAACATGTATTCAGCAGTTCTTTATACACTTTCTCTCTTTTAATCTTCACAAGCATCATCCTAATCAGTATTGCATCAGTTTATAGATTAGGAAAGGTAATCCCTACTCGTAACTACAGGAAGGCTATTGCTCAATTCAAGCCCTTTCCCCTTCTTATCGTCTCTGCCCAGAATGCTCTCCTTTCTCTCTACAAGGCTGTATCCTCTGGTTTTGGGTCTCACCTAATAATACTTCCTCTGACCATCCAGTCTGAAGTAGTGCACACCAATTATTCCATCCTTATTTCCTTTGCAGAACACAAAATAGTCTGTACTTATATTCTTCTTGTATTTAAGAAGAATGACTTGACTATTACTGCCGTTTCCTGATTGTTCAGCATAGAGGAAGATGCTGCCTTAATGAATGAATGAACACACCTGCCAACAGTCACCAAGCAGGTAAAATATCAGGGCCTGGAAACCAATCCAAGTAAATCTGACAGTAAACTCCCTTAATGCCCCACCACTACTTTTTCATAGCTGAGAAGTGAGTTGCTTTGAGCCAGGAAAACAATTAAGAGATGTGCATTGTTGCTTTTTAAGCATTCATTCTCTTTAAAGAAATCACAGAACTACCTATACATATACTTCCTTCTACAAAATACTTAACCCAAATTTCAATAGATAATACACTGCCTTTTAGAATCACACCTGAATTTGAAAAAAAAAAATTGTATTTATAACTCAGCTTAACAGGTAATACTTCAAAACTGAGTAATTGGCATCTGCACAAATAGTTATTTAAGGCTAAAATGAAATTGAGTCACACACATTTTACTGACAGGCTTGTAATATTCTGTTCTTTTACGTTATTTTGAATTTCACAATACATCATGCAGAAAAACTTAAAAAGTCATAAGATATCACATAAATAATGGTAATATTGTTCTTAAAGAAAGATGACACATGCATTCTGTTTCGCTGTTAAGCCATGTTCTTGCAGGTAAAAGTCACCTCAAGTAAAATGCTAAGTGCAGCTAAAGCAGACCACTAGCGACGTTCCCTCTGTAACCTTACCCACTGGGCTTAATACTTACTGAGTCCTCCATCCTCGGATACTCCTGTCCCTCTCATGCCTAGATAAGTCAGTCCCAATATTAAGAAAAATAAGCAGGCAGCAGTAAGGAGAAACATTGATAAGTAGTGAGCACTGAAACTCCCTGTTGGGGACACCTCCTCCCGTTTAAACTGCTGGAGAAGTTCCTCTTCTGGTTCTGAAAGCTTCGGTTTGCTGTATGCGTTTTTCAGGTAGGTATGATTGGTGCCCGTATGATTGGCGTGATTGATCCTGAGTGAAGTTGGGGCGGCCACAGCCGGACTGGGAGGGAGGCTGTTGGAATAAATCCTGGGGGAGTCCACACTGAAGGCCCCACTGCCGATGTGATTATTGGTTTTAAGAAGGGAGCCTGTAGACGAATCCAAGGTTGAGTCCATGTCAGGAAGTGGCGGGGGAAGGAGAGGGGCCAGTTTCTTAGCGCTAACACGGTATCTAGGAATGGGACTGCAGTCCACTTGATCGCACCCTCCTCCCAGCTCCGCCGCCGCCTCTTCGAGGTTTCGGCTCCTGTCTAGACTCCCGGCAGCCGCCGCCCTGTCATTCATCGCGAGTCCTCCCCCTCCCTGAACTGAAGTCTCCAGCCGGCTGCCGGCAGATTTAGCAGTCAGCGGGGAGAGAGGCTTACTATGGCTCCGTCTGGGCCGATGCCGGGAAAGGGAGTCGTCCTTTAATACCTGTCTGGTGGGGGCCAAGTCGTCGTCGTCCTCTTCCTCGGAGTCCGAATAGTTTTCCCGGCAGCTGTAGGGGAGAAGGCGGCTACCATTCACAGCTCGGCTCGCCCACAGCGGCTCCTCCGCCTCGACGTCCCTTTCCTCCCCGTCTTCTCCCTCCTCTTCCTCATCCTCTGCTGCTCCATCTTTCCCCAACGGGGTCTGCAGTTCCAGGCCCGCCGGCCTCCTGGCCCCCCACCACGAGTGGGGCTTCCTCCGCTCCGCCGAGTTGCTGTTAGTCACCTCGCTAGCGGCCAGGGGCGCCGGCGGCGCTTTGAGCCCGCGGTACTGGAGCGCAGCCCGGTCTCTCCTCCCGCTGCCGCCTGCCTGGTCCCGAGGACTGGCCTCCACGTCCGACTCGTCGGAGCTGAAGCCCAGCAGCACTTTGCTGCCAGCCACGGGGGTGGCCGAGGCGCCCCCGGGCCCTCCCAGGGCGCTCTCCGGACCCGAGACCGAGATTCGGCCCAAGCCCCCAGGGGTCCGTAAGTAGGAGAGGTCACCCGAGACCGGCCGGACCCCCATCCCCACGGCCGTTGCCGCCGGTCCCGCGGCGGCGACCGTGGCGGCTGCCGTGTTATTGTTATTACTGTTCCGCGTCTTGTTGCCGCGGCCCCCGGACCGGTGCTGCTGCTGCTCTTCCTCTCGAAGCTTCTTCAGCTTCTTGAGGTAGACCGGGCGGGTGCTCTCCGTCACTGGGCCCGGAGATAGGCCGTAACGGCGGAGCTGAGAGAAAAGCTCCTCATCCGAAAGCTGCTGGGGCCCCGAAGCCGCCGCCGCCGCCATTTTCTCTCCAGGGTGTTTTACAAGCTCCGCGCTACCGGAAGTGACGCGCCGCCCTAGACCCTGAACTAGACCGGGCTGCGTCGCCCTCCCAGCGCCACGGGCGCCTCGGCCAATGGGAGGCGCGGGAGGAGCTCACCTGAGCGGGAAAGGGCCACCTGAGCGGCGCGAGCCGCTGTAGCGGAGTGTTTCTCCACTCTCACCTTGAAGTGGCTGCGCAGTCACCCCCTGGGTCTGGCTCTCTTCCCGCTGTTTTCAACCCTGGCCTTCCAAGTGCTGGCCCCGTGAGCTGTCTTTTACTAAACCGCACCTTGACCTTTTCCCAGGTTCCTGCCACCGGGCGGTCGTAATTGAAAGGGAATCTGCCTTGAAGTTCATGACATTAGTTTTCTTTTCATCCAGATTCCCGCTGCTGAGGGAGTCAAGAGACGAAATCTTTAGAGCCAGACAAGACTGGCAATTTTCCTGTTTGACTCTAGGTTCTTTTCCGTTTGTCTTTTCGCTTGACTTAAAAAAAAAAAAAAAAAAAGTGACTTTGCCCTTTTTGAAAAATCTTTCCCTTTTCATTCCAAAAAGGTACAGAATAGACTGGTTACAATACAGTTTTCAAGAATGGTAGCTATTCATTCACTATTTGATTTGTTATTAACATTTTTTTTCTTTTCAAAAATGTGATAGCCTCAGAAGGTCATTTTGGGAAATGAGGATTTATTTTAGGATTCTGAAGAAAGACACATCACCCTAGCCAGCTTAGCGTTTTCCCAACCAATAGTTAATTATTAATAAATACTTTTGCTTATTTTAAAAATTATTTATTGTCTTATCCCTTTGGACTGTAAGCTCCATGCACAGAGGAACCTTGCTGCTATTACAACACTACTAGAAGCTCAATAAACATTTGCTGAATGAGATAATGAATTGCAAAGCAAAATGGTATGAGAGGCCGATAAACCTTCACACAAAGTCAAAAAACCAAAGCCAGTTAAGACTTGGAAATTCTACCTTTTCGCTTATAGAACAGTCTCAGAGAGGAGACACTTGCCCAATTTGGTAAAGATCATTTCCCATTACCTCAGAGCCCAACAAGGCAACACTTCTCTAGTACGTAAACCTTAGCAACTACAGGAGAGCATCTAGCACAATATCTGAAACATTAATTTTTTATCAAAGAATTACTTTACTCATTACATTATACACAGCTGCACAGAAAAAAATGTTGGTCAAAAGCGTAGTTACTAGTTTTCCACATCCTGAATTCCAAAAAATACTTGGTTACCTCAATGTTTTATTTCTAAACAAAAGCTTGCCACTTCCTCAAAAGAAGCTTTTTTTTGGAGGGTCACTTCCTTTATCATTGAAACTTTAAAATTTTACAAACAGAATAGCTACCTGAATCAGATTAGTTTAAAAAAAATTTTACAAATGGTCCTGAATCTATGACCATTAAGCACTTGTAACAGTGTTTGGCACAATAAATTATAGTGGCTATGATGATGCCACAAAATTTTATTACCATAATTATCTGAATAGAGAACCAAACTATTACAAATTTACCAGAGCTACATCTCAAATAGAGTGGTTAACCTGTGGGCTTTGGAATTAAAACTGAATGGGCTTTTGAATTAAAACTAAACTCTTTTTTTTTTTTTTTGGTACCAGGGATTGAACTCAGGTACTCCACCATTGAGCCCTATTTTGTGTTTTTATTTAGAGACAAGTTCTCACTGAGTTGCTTAGCGCCTCACTGTTGCTGAGGCTGGCTTTGAACTGGCGATTCTCCTGTCTCAGCCTCCCAAAGTGCTGGGATTATAGGCACTTGCCACCACGCTCACTTGTCTCTTACTCTTGGTTCAACATTTGTTTCACACTCTGTTGGCTCTTTAGGTAAGAATCATACACATCTATTGGTTCAGGCTCTGATTTTCATGAATCTTTAAATGTCCTATAAAGATTGTTGGACCATTTCTTTTTCTGTCTGTAACTATGGGTAAATTATCTTTCTGAGCCTTTGTTTTTCTCAATCATCTCTCTCTCTCTCTCTTTCTCTCTCTCTCTCTCTCTCTCTCTCTCTCACACACACACACACACACACACACAGAGCGATGATAAGCTTTCCTCAGAAGGTTATATTGAGGATTAAATGAGATTTTATCTGCTTAACCCTTAGTACCATGCCTAATACACAGTGTGCACTCAATAAATATTAGTCAATAATGTAAAGGTAAACATTGTATGTATCCATTTTAGTAGCATGGCTCCTGAGAACTCCATGTAATAGCAATTAAAATGCTACGGCACAGACAGAAATAGAAATGGTCAAACTTTGCCCAAGGTATTAAATAATCACATCTAAGATATAATGAAGATTGAGGGCTTTGGTAAACATAATTCTTGGTCATTTCAACCTTTGGGGGCATCGAGGTTTAGAATGAACAAGGAACCAAAGGCCTCCTGTCTCCAAGCTAAGTGATTTAGGGCAAATCATAGGCTCTAAGAACTTCAATTTATTCTTTATTTAAATGTTGACAACATTGCCTACCCTGCTTGGCAAACATTAAATACTCAATAAATATTTTTTGAGAATGGTGAATACATGAAAATGACAAACATGTTGTTTACTACATTAAGTTATAACTTCATATTTTACAAGAACTTTCGTATACATGGTTTCATCTGATCTGCAAAAACACTTTTCCTCTTGAGGATACCATGACACTATTTATTGCAGGGAATTACATGGGTTTATAATTCCCCTTAGGTTGGGTGTTTGAAAAGACAAGGCACTTTCTCAGGAGAACCTTCATAGCCCCAGCCCTGTCACTACTCATTTCCCATATTCTCCTCAGTTACCAATGGATCTTCCTCCTGTGTCCAGACTGACTAATTTTAAAATCATATGGCTCTATTCTTAACTGTATCCATATACTTGACAGGGAGTGCAATCTTAAACTCACTGCTTCTCAGCAGCTTCTCAAATTTTGACGGAGGGACACATTTACAACAGATTTCAGAAAGATAGACCATCTCCTCCTCTGGATGCTTTTAATTTTATTCCTGCATTAATCCTGTTCATCAAAGACCAATAAAGCTTGGACCACATTACCAACACCTTGCTCCCCTGCTTCTTTCTCCCAGTTTCCAAAATTTTTCACTATATTGCTCTTTAGAGTCATGGCATCAACTTACATTAAAGGATCATGTATAGAATTATATGAAACCTAACATTCTGTTCAAATAAAGATACTGCTAATGTTTTTTTGTTTGAGGCGGGGTTGAGGGGAGGTACTAGGGGTGCTTAACCACTGAGCCACATCCCCAATCCTTTTTAATTTTTATTTTGAGATAGGGTCTCACTAAGTTGCTTAGGGCCTCACTAAATTGCTGAGGCTGGCTTTGAACTTGAAGTCCTCCTGCCTCAGCCTCCCAAGCCACTGGAATAACAGGCGCATACCAAAGCACCCAGCCTTGATGTTCATTTCCTTAAAGAGTATTTTTTCTGGTCTCATTATTAGAAATAGTTCTATTTTTCCAGAGCAGTTTGTTTTGTTTTTTGCTTTGCTTTTTTTTATTGAGATGAAATTCATACATCAAAAACTTAGCCAGCTTAAAGTATACAAGTACATTCACAAGGTTGTGCAACTATCACCTCTTTCTAGTCCCAAAACATTTTCATCACTCCCAAAGCAGGCCCCATACCCACTAAACAGTTTTTCTTCATTTCCCTCTCTCCTCAATTCCTGGCAATCACTAATCTACTTCTTATCTCTATGAATTAACTAACCTGAATAGTTTATGTAAATAGAATCAAACGTTATGTTTTCAAGATTTATCCATGTTGGTACATGTATGAGCTCTCATTTCTTTTATGAATGTATAATACATTGTAAGAGTATGCCACATTTTATTTTCATTCATCCATTGTTGGATATTTGAGATGTCTCCACCTTTGATTATGGTGAATAATGTCACTATGAACATTGATGTATGAATATCTGTTTGAATACCTATTTTTAATACTTTTGAGTATGTACTTTGGAGTGGAATAACAAATCATATGGTAATTCTATGATGAGCTTTTTGAAGAGTCACAAAACATTATGGATGTGTTTAAAAAAAAAAGGAAGCCGTCAGCCTAAGGTTGTCTCTATGCCCAAAGCTCTTATGTTATCAAACTAAAGCTTAACTTGGAGGTGTTTCTTATAACTGATTACTATAATTTGAATATGGCTTATTCCTACCAAAATTCATATTCAGACTCATTTCTTCAATGTGGCAATATTGGAGAAGAGGTGCTAGTGAGAGATAGTCAAGTCATTGGTGTGAAGCCATCGTAAATATGTAACTAATGCCCTGTCTTAGGAATGAGTGAGTTCTTGCTCTAGAGGGATTGGATTAGTTACCTCAAGAGCGAGTTATATAAACTTATTATAAATTATAAACTTTATTATAAAGTAGGGTTATCCCTCTTGGTTCTCTTCCATAGGGGCTTGTTTGCCCTTCTGTTTTTTTCTCCATTCATCAGATGCTGAACAGATGTGACCAGCTAATCTTAGATTTTCAGCCTGGTCTTAAACTTCCAGCCTCCAGAACTCTGAGCTAAATTCCCAGGCTCAGGTGTTCTATTATAGCAACAGAAAATGGACTATGACACTAACTTATGAAAAAAAAAAAAAGACCAGCTTCAATCACAGTCAACCAACCAATGACTGTATAACTAGGAACCTCCCACCAGACCATATGCAAATAAAGAAAATGCTTAGCTGTAGCCAGTCAGGTAATTTTAGCTTCCATGTTCAGCCTATAAAATTTCCCTGATCATGCTGCTAACGCAGAGTTGATAACCTCTTTTTGGTTTTGGTGCTTCATAATTAATGAATCACTTTTGCTCAAATAAGTTGTTAAATTAATTATGTCTAAAATTTTTCTTTTAACAGAGATTGTTGGTTTGTTTACTTGCAATGTTTCCTGCTTTGAGATTATAACTTAGAAGTTCAGATGCAAATTGTGGCCCCAATATAGAAAGTGTATAGGGCTCTTTAGCATGTATTTTATAAATTAATCCTATCCCTAGATCCATCTAAATTTCCCAACTTTATTTTCATGTGCCTTATTATGGTTTGGATATGAAGTGTGAAGTGCCCCCCCCCCAAAGGCTCATATGTTGAAAAAAGGATAGCCAATTCTAGAATATTCACAGGTAAAATGATTAGATAGTGAGAGCTGTAACCTGAACAGTGGGTTAATCTGTTTGGTGGATTAATAATTTTAGTGGATTATTAGGTGGTAACTCTAAGTAGGTGGGGTGTGGTTAAAGGAAGTAGGTCACTGAGGGTGTGCCTGTGGGTATTGTATTTTGTCCCTAACTCCCCATGTTCTCTCTCTGCTTGCTGGTTCCTATGAGCTGAGCAACTTTATTCCACCATGCCCTTCTGCCATTATATTCTGCCTCATCTCAGGCCCAGACCAATGGAGTCAGCCAACTGTGGACTGAACCTCTAAAACCATGAGCCCATGGTTCATGGTTTTCCTCCTCTAAGTTGTTCTTGTCAGATATTTTGGTCACAGCAATAAAAAGCTGACTAACACATGCCTTGTTTAAAAAGAAAATAAAAAGATCTTATGCATTTTTAGCTTCCTTAAATAATATGTGCAATATGATAGATTACCTTTGACAACACAGTGGGCAGATTTTATTAGTTTTCATCTTTCATCAATGAAAAAGCTGAAGGCTAGAAGTTGCTTGACTTAAGTACAAATTTCATGTTCCTTTATACCATACCATTATACAATACCAATTCTTGAGTATATTTCTTAAATCATACAGTAGTACATGTAAAAATAAACTGAGCTCCCTTTTTTTCTTAGCCACTCTAAAGAGGGAGGAATCTATTATGGGGTGAGGAAGAGGACAAACGCTTGTACAGTTAACCTATTTCTTGGCCTGATGCTACATGCAGCAACTAGAAAGAAAACTCAAAAATAAAAAACTGATTTTATCACTTAAATTTCTAGCAGATCAAAGAAGTATTGATGCTATCTGTTAACTTCTTTTAAAGTGCCTCAAGGACATGTTCACTAGTTTTTATCTACAAAGTTCTTGGTATTTTCTTTTTAATTGCTCAACTTCTACTCAACACTAACACTTCTTCAGCCAGAATAAACATGCTAAAAATACAACATAGTAGTGAGAAATGTTGGGCAAAATTTGTATCCCATGTTACTATGAGAATTAGCCATGAAAGTTTTGTAGCAAGAGCATCTGTTTTATTTTTCTATATATAATTCAAACAGGTGAGGAGAAATCATAGAATTCAAGTAAACAACATACATATGTCATGATTGTTAATTATATTCTACTTGAAATATGCAAATGAGTGAAATGCCTAAATCATATGCAAAAAGCCATGGAGAACATTTTACATTAGTATATGATGGACAAGAGTCCCAAAGTTAGGAATTTGAGTTCAACTCCCAGCCCTGTAATTCATTCAGTATAGTAATATTTATCATTTTTAAATTGCCACATAGTTTAGAAGGGCTTTTCATTATTTCATTTGATCTTTATACCTATCCTAACAGGAAGTATTATTTTCCGAGTTCTATGGATAAGAAAACTGAAGCTCAAGAAGTTTCTGTAATTGGTCCTTTGTGAGAAATAATAAGGATAGAAATCCAACACCACTCCTAAGTCTTCTGACTCTAAGTTCATTTTTTTTCTAGCCCACCACACTGTCTCACCTAAGTAGATTGTACTATACAAAATAAATCATTCAACCTTTCGTCTTTTAGTTTCTTCATCTCTAAAACGTGGAAGTAAAGCTATTTGATTGACTGTTATGATCCCTTCTAAATCCGAACTTTGTGAAAGCACTTTCTTATAATACTTATTATTGTACTTACAATTATTTTTATGCTTGCCTTATTTCTTATTTCTCAATCTTCTTGAGATAAGGGTTTGTCTCTTTGAAATTTTTATCATTCCCATCTCCTACATTATTGTCTTAGGCACAGTAAATAATCATTACAAATATTTTGAAAGAATTATAAAGAGATATTACATGTCACAAAATGCAGTAGAAAGACTTTCAGGTGATACACAAGGAAGAAATATATTAGGGATGAGCCTCCTGTAAGACTATCTAGTAATAGGGGAGAAATATGACTCTACAAATTAAGCATGAAGATTAAGGAATATTTTTTCTTATTCAGGTGCCTAATTTCAAAAAAAGATTAAGGTATATACCTACAAAGTGGATGATAGTTCGAGATGTTCTAGAAGTTTAATTTCATTAAGAAGTGAAAGGTAGTTTGTTTTTGGTTTTTGGGTTTTGGTGCTAGGGATTTAACCCAGGGCTACTTTACCACTGAACCACATCACCACCCCTTTGTTGTTGTTGTTGTTTATTTATTTATTTTGAGACAGGGTCTCCCTAATTTGCTGAGGGCCTTGCTAAATTACTGAGGCTGGCCTCAAACTTGCAATCCTCCTATTTTAGCCTCTTGAGTCACCAGGATTACAAGCATATGCTATTGCACCTGGCTTGAAAGGTGTTTTAATACCAAGATTTTCCTATGCCACATGTGACACTGGTGTAAACAAATAGAATTAAACACGCAATTTATAATTACACATTCTTTTCAGTGACATCCTTTCTTTTCTCTTCTTCTTCTTCTTTTTTTTTTTTAGTACTGGAGATTGAACTCAGGGGTACTCAACCACTGAGCCACATCCTCAGCCCTCAGCCCTATTTTGTGTTTTATGTAGAGACTGGGTCTCACTGAGTTGCTTAGTGCCTCTCCATTGCTGAGGCTGGCTTTGAACTCTCAATTCTCCAATCTCAGCCTCCCTAAATGCTGGGACTACAGGCTTGTGCCACCGCGCCCGGCTGACATCCTTTCTTTAAATATCATTTTATTTTGTGGTTAAAAGAACTTCATATGAAATCATCATAGAGAATCACCAGGTTTAGGTTTTATAATACTTTTAAACTTCAGCTTATATAGTGTTTGATGTTTCTTATCTGTTCTTCCCAGAAGCTTAAACATAGATAAAGGGGACGGCAGAGAGACAGTTATTGTTAGTTTTTGCTGATGGAGTAGAAATCTTCCTCACTCATGACTGAGACCTTTCTGATAAGGTGACATTTAAATAGGCATCTAAAAACGTGAGGGAGAAAGCCAGGTGGATGTCAAAGGAGAGAAGGGAAGGGCAAGGGCAAAAGTCCAGGGGAAGAATGGGGATTGGAGGTGCCCCAAGAGGATCATGCTTGGAACAGAAAGGAACCAGAAGAATTAGCACCCTGGGCTGGGATTGTAGCTCAGCAGTATAGCGCTTGCCTCACATTCGTGAGGCCCTGGGTTCGATCCTCAGCACCACATACAAGGCAATAAAATAAAGACATTGTGTCCATCTACAACTAAAAAAAATTAAAAAAAAAAAAAAAAAAAAAGAATTAGCATCCAGAGGAGAGTGGGGCACAACTGTGGGAAACCAGATCAGCCAAATGGTAGAGCAGGCGTACAGATCTTGTAGGGCCTTTTAGGCCTTGACAAGGACTTTGATTTTTGCTCTAAGATGGGAAGACATTACAGGTTTTTGAGGAATGGAGCAATGTGATCTAATTCATGTTTCAAGACCTGTTTTGTTGAGTACAGACTTTAGGAGGGGAAAGCGGAAAACAAAGAAACAAGTTAGAAAACTATTACAACAATCCAGGTGAAAAAGATTATGATTAAGAACAGGGTGGTAGTGGGAGAATGTGAGAAGCATTGGGATTCTAAATATATTAATTTTATTTTTTAAATTTATTTGCAATTGATACATAAAAACATAAAAATTATACATATTAATGGAATACCATGAAATGGTTCAATACTTTTATACATTGTATAATGTTGAAATTAGATTAAACATGTATATCCTCAATATTTATCATTTCTCTATGATGGAAATTTTCAAAATCCTTTCTTTTAACTTTGTGAAATGTCCACTACATCACCATTATCTATAGTCACCCAACTGTGACAATAGCACACCACAACTTCTTGCTTCTATCTAATGGTAGCTTAGTACCCCTGGATCTACCTTTATCCCTTCCCCTCCCCCAATTTTAAAGATACAGCTTCAAAAAATTTGCTTACAAATTAGATCGTGGAAATGAGAGAAAGGAATCAAGAATAATGGCAAGTTTTCAGGATAAGTATTTTTAAAAAGGAGTTACTATTTACTGGGATAGAGCAGCCTGAGACACAGTAAGTCTTTTGAAGACTCAAGAGGTTCATTAGCTGGGCACGGTGGTGCACGCCTATAATCCCAGCACTTTGGGAGGCTGAGACAAGAGAATCGCGAGTTCAAAGCCAGCCTTAGCAACACGAGGCACTAAGCAACTCAGTGAGATCCTGTCTCTAAATAAAAACACAAAATAGGGATGGGGATGTGGCTCCGTGGTCGAATGCCCCTGAGTTCAATCCCTGGTACAAAAAAAAAATGAGGTTCATTTTGATATGTGATGTTTGCAGCTTCCAAGTAAAGTCTGGAAAGTAGATGTTCACAGATGAGTATGGAGTTCAAGGGAGAAGCTCTGGGCTAAAGTTATAAATGTGAGCATCATCAACACATAGGTGGAATTTAAACTCATGGAAATTAGACTAGGAAAGAAAAAAAATCTGAGAACCAGTCTCTGATGTACTCCGACATTTAGAGATATAGAAGGTGAGAAGAAACTTGCAAAGGAGACTAGAAACTAGTTGGCACTGAGAAACACCAAGAGATTGATGTTTTGGAAGAAGCTAAGTCAAATTTTGGAGACTTCTCAATCACAATACTGTCCCTATAGATAATGGACTGTACTCATGGAGGCCTAAAGGTAATGATTCCCAGAAAGTTAAAGACCTCAAAAAGATGCCTGTAAATTAACAAGTAATAAACAAACAAAAGAATTAGATAGTTGCATTACACTAATGGGGTTATGAATAACATTTATTTTAATTGTCTAAATTTAATTTAATTATAATTAATATAATTTAAATGTCTTAAATACTATCTATGTTTTTTAAAAAAATCAGCTTCATAAAAAGAATTAATGTCCCAGCTTGTCATTCTTTTCTATTGCTCATAATTTAGGTTCTCTTCTTAGTATTTTGATATTTTGTATAAAAGTTAAAATGGTGTACTGTTTTCTAAAGAAGAAATAACTGATGGCAACTATCTACATCCTCTAAATTTCATATGAAAAGTTAAACTATGTTTATTCGAGCTAGATGCATTGTTATTATTAAAGTCTTTAAAATCCATAGATTTTGGGCAGAGATCTAACCTGCAAAATTTTCTACAATAAGTGAGCTCAAGTGGTTATTGGAATTACTTGAAATAAACCTTGGTGGTTTCAATTTGGTGTTTCAGGACTTCTTTAAAAACCTTTAGCTCTTATGCCTCTGCTCCTATTTGAAATGCAACATAAATACCTTAGCCATTATAAAAACCATCATACATGTACCTTGCTGAAGACAAATATGTAAACATTTGTAAATGTGTAAACATGTGTAAAAAAGACTTGGATTATTCTTGAGTATGGCAGATTTTTAAAAATCCAAAGAGCAGAGAGGCATCTTACAAAGTATATAGGTAAATCCTATATTCTTTTTTAGGTTAAGGAAATAATCCCTATCAGTTTATATTATTTGTTGAAGGTCAATCAGTTAGTTAGTGAGAAAATTAGGGTTAGAACCCAGGTATCCTGGCTTCCAGATCAGTTCTCTACAAATGAAGCTATACTTTAAAGAAAGGAAATAGCAGAATAAGAGACATTAGTCCTATTGTAATTCAATTTAGGGTCTCTATCCATTTGTTTATTTTATATTAATATTCCTTTGGCCCTTTCATGATCTCATTCAACTTTAAAACAAATGCAAGTTTTCATTGTTCTCATTTTATATAGGTGATGAATTTGAGAAACAGAGTTTAATTTGCTTCTCCAAGATCACATAACTAATAGATGAGAAAGTACCAAGACTTTCCAAATCCCATTTAATTTTTCTCTCTACAATTATTTGTATTATGAAAAAATATTAAAATGACCTATCAAAATAGCCTCAACTTAAAAACAAAACAAAAACTTTTGTGTTACATACCAGTTGAAAAATAAAGGAGGCACATTGTTAGGAAATGTAACAGCTGAAAAAAATAGTAGCAAGTAAAAGGGTTGCCATAGTAACAAAACTGGCAATTAGAGGCACTGATGCAAGTCGTCCTTGAACAAAAATATGCGAATTCTATGAAAGAAAATAATTTTGGGTCAGTTCTTACATAGTTTCAAAACACCAACTGCCTAAGTGCAGGGAGTACTTTGAATTTACATCAGTTTCTGGGTGAAGATGTGGGAATTTTTGTTAACTGGAAATGTTATTACACAGCTGCCAAAAAAAAAAAGTTACTAATGCTGTCCTGGGCTGCAGGGTCAAAGGCTGTAGTAGAGTGAACTTCACTGGATATGCAAAAGTGGGAGCACCATGTTCACATTTTGGTGCCACATTTTCAGGACACTAAAAAGCTAAAATTCATTTACAGGAAGCTGAATAGAATAGAAGTTCTGGAAGCCATATCCTCAAAGAAACGTATGTGAAATTAGGGTTATTAATTTGAAAATAGGATGAATTAATGTTTCCTTAAATTTATTCACTCACTCCATATAAAGTAAAAGAACGCACAGGAGGTAAGGCCTTATGGTGATTCTAAGGACATTGGCCAATACCCGAGTGGGTTGGGAGCCATGTGGAGGGTTTTAGGTAAAGGTGAACTGAATTTCACATATTTTCAAGACATCATTCTGGGTGTGATGTGGAGAATAGGCTATAGATAGTGGCACAATGATAGAAGCACAGAGACAAGTCAGAAAAGGTTATTGCACAAATCTAAGCAAGAACTGACAATTACTTAGACCAGGTGATGGCAGTGGAAAAGTGTCTGGATTTTGGATATCTTGAATTTGAAATATATTTCATATAGGTGAAAGGAGATGTGTTCTGAAAAAACAGGTTAAACTTAACCTAATTCTCTATAGGTTCAGAGGACCGCATCAGACCCCCAGTGAAGTGTTGGGAGAGGGAATATGCCAATAATCTTTCAATGGCAGAAAGAAGAGCAAAATTACCATCCAGTGGGTGGGAGGTAGGCAGATCTAGAACATGCCTCTTTCTCCAGTGTCATAACTTTTTGACGCAGTGACACAAAAGGAGAAAAGATTTGTAACTGTCACTACAAGGACCAGAAAATTGGGTTATAAGCTGAGATCCAAGAATGAATCCCATAACTCAGTTTCATGAAACTGACCTTCCAATGAGTTAAAAATGAAAATACAAATTGCAAAACATAAAATCACTATTAGGGTTACTCTAAAATAGTATAAGAACAACATATTTTTAACAAAATAGAAAAGGGAAACAAAGATAGACTATGACCTATCTCCTCCTTTTTTTTCATATTTAATTTATTTATTTGTTCTATTTAGGCTTACATGATAACAGTGCAATTTGATTCATTGTACATAGATAGAGGATAACATCAATTCTCTAGTTGTAAGTTGTATAGAATCACAACATATATGCAGTCATACATAAAGTTAGGGCTATGATGACCATCATATTCCACCACCTTTACTGTCCCCATGCCCCCTCCCCGCTTACACCCCTGTGAACAGAGTTCCACCATTGTTCCCATGACCTTCCTCACATTATGGATCAGCATCCACTTATCAGCGAGTACATTTGGCATTTGGTTTTCTGAGACTTGCTTACTTCACTTAGCATGATATTCTCTAACTCCATCCATTTACCTGCAAATGCCATAATTTTATTCTCTTTTATTGCTGAGTAATATTCCATTGTATATATATACCACAGTTTCTTTATTCATTCATCTATCGAAGGGCATCTAGGTTGGTTCCACAGTTTAGCTATTGTGAATTGAGCTGCTATAAACATTGAAGTGGCTGCAGCACTGTAGTATGCTGTTTTTAAGTCTTCTGGATATAGACCGAGGAGTGGGATAGCAGGCTCAAATGGTGGTTCCATTCCAAGTTTTCTAAGGAATCTCCATACTGCTTTCCAGATTGGTTGTACCAATTTGCAGTCCCACCAGGAATGTATGAGCGTGCCTTTTTCCCTACAACCTCACCAACACTTATTGTTGTTTGTATTCTTGATAATTGCCATTTTGACTGGCGTGAGATGAAATCTTAGGGTAGTTTTGATTTGCATTTCTCTGATTGCTAGAGATGTTGAACATGTTTTCATATGTCTGTTGATGGATTGTGTATCTTCTTCTGTGAAGTTTGTGTTCAGCTCTTTGGCCCATTTATTGATTGGGTTGTTAGTTTTTTTGGTGTTAAGCTTTTTGAGTTCTTTATATATCCTGGAGATTAGTGCTCTATTGGATGTGTGTGTGGCAAAGATTTGTTCCCAGAGTGTTGAGTCTGTTCACTTCATTAATTATTTCTTTTGCTGAGAAGAAGCTTTTTAGTTTGAATCCATCCCATTTGTTGATTCTTGATTTTACTTCTTGTGCTATAGGCATCTTGTTAAGGAAGTAAGGTCCTAATCTGACATGATGAAGATTTGGGCCTATTTTTCCTTCTCTTAGGCATTGGGTCTCTGGTCTGATTCCCAGGTCCTTGATCCACTTTGAGTTGAATTTTGTGCATGGTGAGAGATAGGGGTTTAGTTTCATTTTGCTGCATATGGATTTCCAGTTTTCCTAGCACCATTTGTTGAAGAGGCTATCTTTTCTCCAATGTATGTGTTTGACACCTTTGTCTAGTATAAGATAACTGTATTTAAGTGGGTTTGTCTCTGTGTCTTCTATTCTGTACCATTGGTCTACCTGTCTATTTTGGTGTCAGTACCATGCCATTTTTGTTACTATAGCTTTGTAGTATAGTTTAAGGTCTGGTATTGTGATGCCTCTTGCTTCACTCTTCTTGCTAAGAATTGCTTTGGATATTCTGAGTCTCTGATTCTTCCAAATGAATTTCATGATTGCCTTTTCTATTTGTATAAAGAATGACGCTGGGATTTTAATTGGGATTGCATTGAATCTATATAGTGCTTTGGGAAGTATGGTCATTTTGACAATATTGATTCTGCATGGGAGAATCAATATTGATTGATTGGAGAATGGGAGATTATTCCATCTCCTAAGGTCTCCTTCAATTTCTTTCTTCAGTGTCTTGTAGTTTGCATTGTAGAGGTCTTTCACCTCTTTTGTTAAATTGATTCCCAAGTATTTTATTATTATTTTGAGACTATTGTGAATGGGATAGTTTTCCTAATTTCTCTTTCAGAGGGTTTATCACTGATGTATAGAAATGCAATTGATTTGTGGGTGTTGATTTTATATCCTGCTACTTTTCTGAAATCATTTATTAATTCTAAAAGTTTTCTGGTAGAATTTTTTGGTTCCTCAAAGTATAGAATCATGTCGTCTGCAAATAATGACAGTTTGAGTTCTTCTTTTCCAATTCGTATTTCTTTAATTTCTTTCATCTGTCTATTGCTCTGGCTAGTGTTTCAAGAACTATGTTCAATAGCAGTGGTGAGAGAGGGCATCCCTGTCTAGTTCCCATTTTCAGAGGGAATGATTCCAATTTTTCTCCATTTAGGATGATGTTGGCCTTGGGTTTAGTATAGATAGCTTTTACAAAGTTGAGGTATGTATGTTCCTCCTATCCCAAGTTTTTCTAGTGTTTTGAGCATAAAAGGGTGTTGTATTTTGTCAAATGCCTTCTCTGCATCAATTGATAAAATCATATGACTCTTATCTTTAAGTCTATTGATGTGATGTATTATGTTAATTGATTTCCGTATGTTGAACCAACCTTGCATCCCTGGGATGAACCCCACTTAATCATGGTGCACTATTTTTTTAACATGTTTTTGTATGTGATTTGCCAGAATTTTATTGAGAATTTTTGCATCTATGTTCATCAGGGGTATTGGTCTGAAGTTTTCTTTCTTTGATGGGTCTCTGTCTGGTTTTTGAATCAGGGTGATACTTGCCTCATAGAATGAGTTTGGAAGGGTTCCCTCCTTTTCTATTTCATGAAATAGTTTGAGGAGAATTGGTATTAGTTCTTCTTTGAAGGTCTTGTAGAACTCAGCTGAGAATCCATCTGGTCCTGGGCTTTTCTTGGTTGGAAGGCTCTTGATGGCATCTTCTATTTCCTTGCTTGAAATTGATCTGTTTAAGTTGTGTATGTCCTCTTGGTTCAGTTTGGGTAGGTCATATGCCTCTAGAAATTTGTCGGTGTCTTCAGGGTTTTCTATTTTACTGGAGTATAAATTTTCAAAATAGCTTGTAATTATCCTCTGTATTTCAGTAGTGTCTGTTATGATATTTCCTTTTTCATCACGAATTTTAGTAATTTGGGTTTTCTTCCTCCTCCTTTTCATTAGAGTGGCTAAGGGTTTGTCAATTTTGTTTATTTTTTCAAAGAACCAGCTTTTTGTTTTGTCAATTTTTTGAACTGTTTCTTTTGTCTCTATTTCATTGATTTCAGCCCTAATTTTGATTATTTCCTGTCTTCTACTTCTTTGGGTGTTAATTTGTTCTTCCTTTTCTAAGACTTTGAGATGAAGAGTCAATTCATTTATTTGT
>PVHX01000796.1:99191-119077 GCA_004024805.1 Geosciurus inauris | reverse complement strand
AGTTTCTGTTTTTTAATCTGTCATTGATTTGTAATTTTATTCCATTGTGGTCAGATAGGATGCAGGGTAGAATCTCTGCTTTTTTGTATTTGCTAAGACTGGCTTTGTGACATAACATATGATCTATTTTGGAAAAGGATCCATGTGCAGCTGAGAAAAAAGTGTATTCACTCATTGATGGATGGAACACTCTATATATGTCTGTTAAGTCTAAATTATTGATAGTTTCATTGAGGTCTATGGTTTCCTTATTAAGTTTTTGTTTGGGGGATCTATCCAGTGGTGAGAGAGCTGTGTTAGAGTCTCCAAGTATTATTGTGTTGTGGTCTATCTGATTCTTGTATTTGAGAAGGACTTGTTTGAGATATGTAGAAGCCCCATTATTTGAGGCATAGATCTTTATGATTGCTATGTCTTGTTGATGTATGATTCCCTTAAGAAGTATGAAATTACCTTCTTTATCTCTTTTCACCATCTTTGGTTTGAAGTCCACTTTATCTGATATGAGGATGGAAACTCCTGCTTGTTTGCGGGATCCATGTGAGTGATATGTTTTTTCCCACCCTTTCACTTTCAGTTTGTGGATGTCATTTCCTATAAGATGAGTCTCTTGAAGACAGCATATTGTTGGGTCTTTTTTTTTAATCCAGTCTGTCAGTCTATGTCTTTTAATTGGTGCATTTAGGCCACTTACATTCAGGGTTATTACTGAGATATGATTTGTAATTCTGGTCATTTTGGTTTGTTTTTGGTTTTTACCTTGAGTTGTTTTCTCTTTTGAATGGTCTTTCCTTTAGTGTAGTTCCTCTCTTTGTAAATTTTCATTGTTGGTTATCATTTCCTCCTCGTGGAATATTTTGCCAAGAATGCTATGTAGTGCAGGCTTTCTTGCTGTAAATTCTTTTAACTTTTGTTTATCATGGAAGGTTTTTATTTTGTCATTAAATCTGAAGCTCAATTTTGCTGGATATAGGATTCTTGGTTGGCATCCATTGTCTTTCAGGGCTTGGAATATGTTATTCTATGACCTCTTGGCTTTTAGCATCTGGGTTGAAAAATCTGCTGAGATACAAATTGATCTCCCCTTGTATGTAATCTGGTTCCTTTCTCTTGCAGTCTTTAAAATTCTATCCTTATTCTGTATGTTGGGCATTTTGATTATAATGTGTCTTGGTGTAGATCTGTTGAAATTTTGTACGTTTGGTGTGTTGTAAGCCTCTTATATTTGATTTTCCATTTCATTTTTCATACTTGGGAAATTTTCTGTTATTATTTCATTGAAGAGATTGTGCATTCCTTTGGTTTGAAATTCTGCACCTTCTTCTATCCCAATAAATCTTAGATTTGGTCTTTTGATGCTGTCCCATATTTCTTGTATGTTCTGTTCATGATTTTTTACCATCTTCACTGTATGGTCAAGTTTATTTTCAAGATTGTGTATCTTGTCTTCATTATCTGAGGTTCTGTCTTCCAGGTGATCTAGTCTACTGGTGATGCTCTCTATTGAGTTTTTTATTTGCTTTATTGTTTCCTTCATTTCAAGTATTTATGATTTTTTTCACAGTCTCTAGCCCTTTCTTAACGTAATCTTTTGCTACTTGTAATTGCTCTCTTATCTCTTTGTTAGAATAATCTATGGTTACCTTTATTTGCTCTCTATTTCTTTGTTGGATTGATCAATTTTTGCCTGTAATTGTTCACTTATGTCATTCTTTAGTTCGCTGATCATTTTAATTATGTACATTTTGAATTCTTTCTCTGACATTTCAACAACTGTGCTGTCAATGGATTCTGTTACAGTGGTATCCAGGTTTATTTGGGGCACTTTCTTCCCTTGTTTTTTCATGTTGATTGTGTATCTTCCTTTCTTGAAATACCAATCTGAAGTATTGTGGCTTCTATCCTATAATCTTGTATTGACACTCCAGATTACCTGTGTCTCACCTTGGAGCTACTTCTGTTCCCCCAGTGTCTCCAGATGGGCACTACTGCCACTAAAGTTGGTGGCGGAGGTAGTGGACATACCTCTAGAGGGCAGTGGGAGTGGCCTTGGATGGGCTCCTGAGGTGGCCCCTGAGGGCTGTTTTGCCCCTCTCTTGCACTCCTGCTGGTGAACAGGAACTCTGGAGTAGAACTGAAGATGGGCCCAGGTCTCACTTAGGCAGGTTCACAAGCAGGAGAGTCTGTGTGCGACCATTACAGTGAGTGTGAGCTCCCCTGGAGCTGGAGACTAGCAGGCTCTGGTCTGTCTTCAACTGGGCACCCTTGGCATTCCCTAAGAGTGGTTTTGGGCCTTCTGTCTCGCCTGACCACAGGAACTCTGAGATGGAACTGAGGCTGGCCCAGAGCACACTTGGGTGGGGCCTCTTCATGCTGGGATCTCTGTAGGTGACTCTTACTCTGGGTGTGCCTTCCTCTGTGGCTAGTGGCTAGCAGTCCCTGGTCTCTTATTGGCTGGACACCCGTGGAGTTTCCTGAGGGTGGATCTGGGCCCTCTGCGGCTCCTGCCAGTCCACAGGAACTCTGGAGCAGAACTGAGGTGGGCCCAGGCCACCTGTGGGTGGAGCTGCCTCACTCTAGGGTCTCTGTGGGGACTCTTACCCTGAGTTTGGGCTCCCCAGTGGCTAGCGGCTAGCAGTCCCTGGTCTCCCGTTGGTTGGACAACTGTGGAGGTTCCTGAGGGCAGATCTGGGCCCTCTGTGGCTCTTGCTGGTCCACAGGAACTCTGGAGCGGAACTGGGACCTATCTCCTTCTTGAAAAGTCACTTGAATTCTGACTTCCAAGTCATTTGTAAGATCCAACACCACCTCATATTCCCTTTCATCTTATGCTCATTTTGTTTATGCTAAAACTACCAAACACAATCAAGGAAGTAACTAATAGAAAAATGAACATCAAGGCTGAATATAGACAAATATTTCTACCTCAACATAGTCCAATGAAGCAATAATTAGCTGAATTTATATAAGACTCATCTAGGGCATACCCATGCTTTTGGAGAAGAATGGGAATGTGGATTGAAAGCAATGTTAACAGCAAAAGAGAACTCAAGATATTAAAAGTATCATAATAATGGGCTTATTTTTTAAGAGTACTTATGAGTACTCTTAGTAACTGATAGAAATAATTTGATATTATAATATAATTGTGAAAGACAGTTCAATCAATAATTGCAAAATAAGCCTCTTCATTGTTGTTACACATTTGTATATAATCAGAAGTCTGCTGTTGATGTAAGAGGTAGTTTAGTGATTCTTCAACACATGTATTTAGCAGGCATCTTCTATGTGTCAGTAATATAATCCTAAACAATAAACACGGTTCCCTGTCCTCAAGAACTTTATAGTCTGGTTCAATTGTTCTCAAATGTCAATGAACTTCAGAGTCAACTAGAGAAAATGTTAAAAATGTAGATGCTCGGCCCCTTCCACTCTGTCAAGCTCTGCAGACATGCCAATTCTGTAGATTTAGAGTTAATCGCAGCAATTTATCTTCATCCTAAACAATTTATAGCTGGTGGCCCATGGATATCACTTTGAGAAACCCTGGAATGACAGCCAGCCACTGAGAAAAGACTATAGATTTCTCCCAACCTCTCAGTGGGGGCAACAACTGTTAAGTGAAATCAGGATAACTACTTACAAATAAGCAGCTTTTCTTTGGTGAGAAAGATTATTCTTAGTGAGTAGGAAATCCTGAGTGATTCTTAGAAGAGGATCACAACTAATTCTAGCTATAAGTTTTCCAAACTGTCTGGTCTTTCAGAGATTATGTACCCATCAAGAGCATATTAAACCAGCCAATTTGGGGTTATTGTCAACTTTACCTTCTACCTTGATCTGCCCCACCCACTGACTCAAAAGGAATATAAAATTAGCCTGCCCCTCCTTTTCCTTAGCTGATTTGACCAAGGGTGAATACCAGCCAATCTATTACTTAGTCAGAAAGCAAATTTGTCTCTTGATAATTAGAACTAAGAGACAAAGAGTTATAAGTCACTTGATGAGAGATTGGGATAAAAGGTCATGAATATGAGATGGTTAAACAGGGATCTAGCAAGAACATAGCCCAGACTTACATGTAGAAAACAGCAGTGAAGCCACAAGAGAGACAAATGTGAAAGAGAACATACGACCTCTGAGAAATCAAAAGAATAAGCTCAGTGCCCAACTTCCCATTTCCTAGGTTCATTTTCCTAAGATTCAGCTCTAATCCCTGTCCTTAGTGTTTTCAGGCTTCTTTGCGTTCTATCAATGAAACTCATTTTCTGAATCAGTTGGTGAGTTCTGTTCATTGCAATCAGTAAAATGAGCAGAGACTAGAACCTTCAGGAAAAGCATCTACTCACTCATTTGTATACAGGATTTTTGACTAGAAATTTGAATTCCAAGCCAGAGTAAAAACGTCTAAGCTAATTAAACCCCTGGAAGGCTATTTAGGGTTAAATTTGAGATTGGTGGACTAGGTTCTGAAATAGACAGCAATCAAGGTAGCACAGTCACTGTCTCCTGAATAGAATGTGCACTTTGCAACGGCCTGTGTGCTGAATGACTACCAACTATCCCTTTTATTCAAAATATGTTTTCTCAAGATTAAAAATCTCAAAAAAAGTGTGCAATTGTCCAAATCTAGGCCATGCGCCTGGTTTTATGAGAGCATGGACAGGAAAGATTTTGCCCCTTGCTTCCTACTGAGAGACCCCTGGCTTCCTAGTGAGAGGCCTCCACATGGATCCACAAATCTTCTCCTTTAAAAACCATACATGATGGAAGAGATGGCATCTTCTAAAAGGAAATTGGGGTTTTGGTGGGGTTTTGACTTTTTTTTTTTTTTTTTTTTTGTACCAGGGATTGAACCCAGAAGCACTTAGCCACTGGGTCACATCTCCAACCTTATTTTATTTTAAGAAAGGTTCTCACTAAGTTGCTTAGGGCCTTGCTAAGTTGCTGAGGCTGGTTTTAACTTCCAATCTTCCTGCCTTAGCCTCCTGAGTCCCTTGGCCTGTACCACTGTGCCCAGCTGAAGTTGGGGTGTTTTTGAGTGGGAATAGATGATAGATGCCAGAGATACTTTGAAACAGAGATAAGTAGCAAGACAGCAGGTGTTTGTCCTCAAACAGAAAAAAAAAAATTACATAGAGATGATTTGGTTTTCAATGTAAGAAAAATGTTTTCTGATGATTACACAAATGGAATAACTATGTAGGTGAAATACTGAACTCTTTGTCATGCTAACTGAGCAGGAACCAAGTAACACTGAAAAGATTTCTAAATTGAATAACAAATGGACTAGACAATTTGTTTGGCTACTTATAGTTTTTAATAGTATAAGAAGAAAAATGCATTTAAAGTCATATAACTATTTCCCATCTTGGGCAATGAGAAGCATAAATCTACTAAACATTTTATGAAGCAGCTTTGCCTTTTATTTGTCTTCAAATAATTCTTTTAAACTGTAAATTGTCCCTTTAATTGTCACCTTGAGTAAAGTTATAATCTTGGCCTGTGCTCTGGGACCAAACGTGTACCTATACATAGGAAACAAGAGGAGCCCCAAGAGCCCCAGGAGAGAGATTTCCACCTCAACACAGGCTGTGTTGCAACCCACCCTGCTCTAAAATTGGTTTTCTGATGCCCTGATCACTAGGACAGTGCCTTATTTTCTTGTTATAGCCACCCTGGCACAACTGTCTCCCCTAGCACTCAATATCTTGTGCCTAAATCAACTGTTTTTCTTTCTGATTACTGGCTACTTAGGCCTTTGTTGAATATCTGCCCCGACCATGTGTATTGGACAGGATTCAATGCTGGAAAGAGAAGCTGTGTGAAGTATTTAAATAGAAATATTTGAACTATTTTAAATAAATTTATTACAGAAACTTGGGTCATTACAAACTCATTAGAAGGGTGAGAAAACTGAGTTCTAAGCTGAGATCCAGGAATGACTCCCAAATCTTCATGAAACTTTTCTCCCAGGGAGTTACTTCCTCTGCCATAATCAGGAAGGTAGGTAATCAGGAATCTGCCACTAGAACTATCAAAGTTAAAAACAAAACAAACAAAATACTGTACCTGCCATCTAGAGGGCAGGAGGCTGCTGCTACCACCATTGCAAATGTGTCTTGGCAGCCATTAAACTGGGAACCAGACACTGCAGAACTCCACACTCCCATCCCACCCCCACACTTCTCTATGACTATGTTTGGCATCAATAAACAACCAAAAGGAGCACATAAGAGGACCTTCAGTTTAGCACTACCTTCCCAAATATGTGTAGATACAACTAATTGGTGGAATCCAATTAGTAAAATTCTGGTGGCAAAGAAGTCTGGGAAATTTGGTATTTAGTTTTCCATCTACTTTAGTACAATAAAATCACACTAGCAACAAGTAGAAATAGATGTTGAGTGTTATATCCAAAACATCATGCTCATATACTGGAAATACTAGCCAGCATATTAAAGCAAGAAAAATAAATAAAATGCATATAGGACAAAGAGGAAGAAATAACATGATTTTGTATGTGGCAAATCTCAAGGACCTACACAGAAAAAGAAATGATTGAAAGTATTAAGTAAACCATGATATAAGGTCAATTTAAAAATTGCTTTTCTCCGTACAAGTAATGAACAATTAGAAATTAAATTTCAATTGGAATTTAAATTTTAAAAATGCTATTTATAATAGCAGTTAAAAACATGAAATGCTCAAGGATAGATTTCATAAAATAGGTGTGAGACCTGAACATTGAAAATTATGAAACATTGCTGAGAGAATTGAAAGAAGACCTGATGAAATCAAGAGTTTTATCATGCTCACAAATTGGGAGACTTAATATTACTAAGATGTCCATCCTTCCCAAATTGACCTTTAATTTTGATAAAAGCCCAATCAAAATCCCAGCAGGTTTTCTAAAATGAATATTTATAATCTGATTCTAAATTTATGTGGAAATTCAAATAATTTAGAGTAGTCAAAATCATATTGGAAAAAAACCCATAAAGTTGGATGGAGTACCCTACCTGATTTCAAGACATAGACTACAGTTAAAATAATTCATATGAACATAATAAAATGATTCATATGAAATAATCATATATGAACAGAGAGATAAAGATAAATGGAGCAGAATAGTGATTCTGGAAATAGAGCACAAATGCATGGTAAATTGATTCTGTAGAGTAGCCAGGTGTGGTTGCACATGCCTGTAATTCCAGCTACTCAGGAGGCTTAGACAGGAGGATCACAAGTTTGGGGTCAGTCTGGGCAACTTAATGAGACTCAGTCTCAAAATAAAATAAAATAAAATAATAAATAAAAAGGTCTGTGATGTATCTCAGTGGTAGAGCACTTGCCTAGCATGCATGTGGCCTTGGAATTGATCCCCAGTACAACAAAAAAGAAGAGGAAGAAGAAGGATGAGGAGGAGGGGGAGATGGGGAAGAAGGAGGAAGAGAGGAAGAAAAGAAAAAGTAAAATTGATTCTCGAGAAGTGTCAAGGTAATTCAATGAGGAAAGATAATCTTTTTGACAAATCATGTGGGAACAACTAGATACCCATGATCAGGATGGGGATAAACTTCAATTCTTTATCAAACTATACACAAAAATATGAACTCAAATGGATAGAAGACCTAAAAATTAAAATTAAAATCTAATGCTGACAGAAGAAAACATAAGAAAATATCTTTGTCACTTTCAGGTATGCAAAGATTTCATAGAACACCGCATAGCTTTTAACATTCAATGGCATTTGGAATCCAGTAGACTCTAGCTCTGCCATTGATAATCTAGAGATGCCTTTATTACTTTATTACTCTAGGTCCCCGTTTTCTCTTTAGCAAGGCTTTTTATAAGGATTTTAAATAAGATATTATATGTGAAGAATTTAGTAAGCTGTTTATTACACGGCAGACACCATCTAAAGGATAGCTATTAATATAAACAAAAGTAGCTGTTACATTTTTGAACTTTTGTAAGATTTGCCTGGACTCTAGCCCAATTCTGCAATTTTCAAGCATCCAAAGGGAGTACTAACACACAGGTTGGAAACTAAAGCTGAGGGTTGTATTTTCTTAAAGCTGGAGTTCCTAAAGCTCTGGTCATTAAAAAAAAAATGAGAAATTGGATGTCATTAAAACTAAAAACTTCTACTCTTTTTTTTTACATATTTTTTTTAGTTGTAGATGGACGCAATATCTTTATTTTATTTATTTATTTGTATGTGGTGCTGAGGATCGAACCCAGTGACTCACGCATGCAAGGCAAGAGCTCTACCACTGAGCCACAACCCCAGCCCCAAAACTTCTACTCTTTGAAAATCACCTTTCATAAGATGAAAAGGTAAACCAGAAACTACATTTGAAACTACATTTGAGCTCCCTAGTAATAATAAGGCTTGACCTACTGATGCACACCAATCTGGATATATTTCAAAGGCAATTTTTTTAAGTTAAAGAAACTAGACACAAGTGAGTATATACTACATGATTCTATATGAAATGTAAACAGAAAAAATTGATCATAGACACAGGAAGAAGAATTGTATTTGCCTTGGGGTGGGGGCAAAGAATGAGTGCTAGAAAAAAGGATATGTTTTTGAGGTAATGAAAATTTTCTTTATTTTGATTGGGGTAGTGGGAACTTGGGGTACACATGAAGATTTAACAAAATCCACCTAATAGCACATTTCAATGGGTCTATTTTATGTAGTTTATATCCTAATAAAATTGACCTAAACTGTAAAAAACAAACTCTACATATGCTTCTGATCATACAACTAATACCCAATTTATACTTTCACAGGAGTATATAACCATACCACTTTTTTCCTACACCAATAACAACACGAGATGATAAATCTTTTAAAATGGTTTTCCTATTTGCTATACAAAAAGAGGTATCTAATTGACTTACATTGCCAAGATATTAGTGAATTATCTTAAGTACTAACTTTTAAAGGGGCAGAAAAAGATGGAGAAACTGATATATAAAAATGAGCAGGAACAATGAGAGAGGTAAGAAGATAACCTTTACTCAGGCAGGCTCCGTGGTGCACGCCTGTAATCCCAGCACTTAGGGAGGCTGAGACAGGGGGATCACGAGTTCAAAGCCAGCCTCAGCAATGGCGAGGCGCTAAGCAACTCAGTGAGACCCTGTCTCTACATAAAACACAAAATAGGGCTGGGGATGTGGCTCAGTGGTTGAGTACCCCTGAGTTCAATCCCCGGTACCAAAAAAAAGAAGATAACCTTTTCTCATAGACAGTTTTTTAAAATTAGTGTTTCTTTCCCTCACCTCCCCGACCTCTCTCCTCTCTCCTCCCACCTCTCCCTCCATCAAAACTTTAGTAGCTATTGGTTTCTCCTTTACTCAGTCATCACAAGCATGTGTGGGTCCACTGCTGCTTTTCGTAACAGTTCTTGCATCTGCATCTTTTCCCTCCTACCCACTGCTGCTGCCATTCAGTCTATATGACCTCTTCCTAAGCTAAGTTGTTCCACTAGGTCCTTACCTCTGAGCTCTCTTTCTAATCCATCCTACTCTCTGCTGCTAGTTTAATTTCCTTGAAGTACATTTCTATGTTGCTGTGTATACAAGATCAAAAACAAGAAGTAACAGTGAAAATTTCAACAGACTGTTAAATAAAATCCCAATACCAGTATTTAAAGTACTTGAAAACTGGGCTTGCAATTTGCATTTCTAAAAGTATAGTCCATTCTTTTTTTATCTGCTCAAACAGTAGAGTATGGTACTTGAAAACTATTATCTCTATATTAACAAAGGCAACACAGAGAGTCAAGTACTTCTATATAACTCTATGCAACGGACAACTGCTGGAACTTCAAATATTCAGAAAGACTTGTATTCATATGCCACAGCTGCTTTTATGGTCTGGTTTCCTTCAAAGCAATGTTTCCTTCAGTTTTGTCACCATAAAAAATGGTCTATGCTTAAATTTATAAAACGGTCTATGCCTTCTCTTGCGTTTTTCAGAGACATATTTAGCTAGTCCATTCTCCAAGCAAAGGTTTGTATATAGAAAAGAGGCTTTTTATACTTAAACAATTCTTTCATTTACATAGTCTGTTTCAGAAACCTTAGTTATGTTTTCAGAATCATCTTTTTTTCAGCTTTCTTGAGATATTATTGACAAGTAAAAAGTGTGTATATTTAAGATGTACAACTTGATATTTTGACATATACACATCATGAAATGCTCAATAGCATAGAATGAATCAACATATCCATCATCTCACAGTTATCTTTTTATATTTTCTTTTTCTTCAAGTGGGCCAGGAACACTTTGTCTACTCTCTTAGCAAATTTCAATTACACAATATAGTATTGTTAACTGTGGTTGCATTGCTCTATGTTAGATCTCCAGAACTTATTTATCTTGCATAATTGAAACTTTGTGCCCTTTGACCAACATCTCCCTGTTTCCCCTACCCAAAACTTCGGTTTAGGATCATTCTATTTGCTGTTTTCATGAATCTGACTTTTTTAGATTACATATGTGAGAGAGATCATGCATTATTTATCTTTCTATGTCTGGTTTATTTCACTTACCATAATGTCCTGTAGGTTCATTTATGCTGTTTTAAATGGCAGGATTTATGTCTTCTTTGAGGCCGAATAATGTCCCCTTGAATATATACACCACATTTTTTTTTACCCATTCATTCTTCAATGGGCATTTAGATTATTTTCATACCATGGCTATTGTGAGTAATATTGCCATGAATATGGGAGTGCAGATAACTCTTTGAATTAGTAATTTCATTTCCTTTGGGATATATACACAGAAGTGGAATTGCTGGGTCATACAGTAGTTCTATTTTTAATTTTTCTGGGAACTTCCATATTGTGTTTTCCATAGAAATCAGACCACTTTACATTCCCACAGTATACAAGGATTCCCTTTTTTCTCACATCCTCAGGAACACTCTTACCTTTTATATTTTTTATAATAGCCATTCTAACAGGTGTGAGGTGATATTTCATTGTGGTTTTGACTTGCATTTCCTTAATGATTAGTGATGTTAAGCACTTTTTTCATATATTTGTTGGCTATTTGGATGTCTTCTTTTGAGAAATACCTATACAAGCCTTTTGCCCATTTTTTCATTGGGTTATTTGGTTTGGGGCCATTGAGTTGAGTTCCTTAAACATTAGCCCTTATCAGATGTATAACTATAAAATGTTTTCTTCCATTCCACAGGTTATCTTTTTTGCTCTGTTGATTGTTTCTTTTGTATGCAGATGCTTTTTAGTTGAATGTAATCCCATTTATCTACTGTTGCTTTTGTTGCCTGCACTTTGGGGGTCATATCCAAAAAAATAATCAGCCAGACCCATAGCAAGAAGCTTTTTCCCTATGTTTTCTTCTAATAGTATGGTGTCAGATTTCATGGTTAAATTTTAAATCCACCTTAAGTAGATTTTTGTATATGATATGAGATAAGGGTCCAATTTAATTCTTATGCATGGTGATGTCAGTTTTCCCAACATCATGTCTTGATAAAAAAATAATTCTTCTTTGTCTTAAAGTATACACTCTTTGTTAAATTCTACAAATATTTATTGAGTGCCAACTTTGTGAAATATGCTGTACTAATAAAAATCTACAAATTAGATGAAGAGTAGGACAAAACCACTTAGATACTTTACAGTCTGGTAAAAGATAAAGATATAAATTCTGAAAATGTAAATGAAAGGAAAATTATTTCCATCACTGCAAGAGACATGCAAAATGTTATAGTGGCTTAAAGGGACTAGTCACATGTGATGTTTAAATGAAGGTTTTATGACAAGGGTGGTTTTCCAGGAGGTCCTAGAAGGATAGGTAAGATTTTGACAGGAAGAGGTGGTTGAAGAAAGATTTCCGCTCAGAGGAATATTGAATATCAAACCAAAGAATTCAGAAAGTGGGGCTTTCAGGAAGAAATCAGTATGCCTATTTAACTGATGATAGTGTCCATAAAGGGGATAGAGTTGGGGCTGGGGCTGTAGCTCAGTGGTAGAGCACTTGCCTAGCATGCGTGAAGCACTGTGTTTGATCCTCAGCACCACATACAAACAATAAATGAATAAAATAAAGATCCATCAACAACTAAAAAAAATATTTAAAAAAATATTTAAAAAAAAGGGGGACAGAGTTGGCAATATAGGTTAAAAAGCCTGGGGGTAGCAGGCTGAAGTGTTGAGACTTGTGTTCAAGGTAGGTAGTCTATTAGATAAGATATATCAAATGCATGATTGGTATTATTTGAGGGGGATTAATCTGCAAAGATAGTAGAAGGGAGAGGGATCCAAAAACTGAGGAAATCTGTGAATCTAACTCAATAGTAGATTGAAAATATAATGAACTGAAAGGAGGCAAAAACAAGGACGAACACTTTAAACCTTTAAAAGTTTTCACAGGGCTTAGAAATGTATTATAATTCAAGGAGGAGAGGAAAGAAGGCAGATATTAATTGAGCACCTAAGTTACACAGGTACTGGGCTCCACTATCCTGCTAAGGGATGCAGGCAAGGTGAAAGGAGAAACAAAGTTGTCTTCAAGGCTCCCAGATCAGACGATGGGGAAAGTACTTGTTTGGGGAACAGAAATGGAGAAGTTAGGAGATCATTTCATTTGGATGTGTTGAAACTGATATTTTGATGGTGCTAAGAAATTTATTTAGGTGGTGCTAGAAACTTAAAATAAAGCAAACAAGCCCAGGAGCCATGCCTGAAAAGTATCCAGGTAGTAGAGAGAGCAAAAGCTGAGGGTCAGATCACCAAAAGAGAGCTTGTAGAGAGAGAAGGATTCTGTGCAGAACGAGACTGTCAATAACCCTTATCACCGTCATTGCAAACACTTTTTTTTTAATATCTTTATTTTATTTTTATGTGGTGCTGAGGATCGAACCCAGTGCCTCATGCATGCTAGGCAAGCATGCTACCACTGTGCCATAACCCCAGCCCTGCAAACACTTTTTGAGTATTTAGCATGTGCCAGGCTTCATGCCAAACCCTTTTCAAGCATTAATTGTCACAATAAAGGAATATGTGAAAGTTATAAGTATGACTAATTAATTATTAATATACAATTAATAAAAATTAATTTTCCAGAAATAAAATCCCACGTGATTTCATAGTATGACATAATGAAGAAAGGGACACCGAGAGTATCTAAGAGGATCACTAAATTTTTTAAATTTATTTATTTTTATTTTTTAAAACAAAAGAATGCATTTCAAGTCATAGTACACATATGAAGCACAATTTTCCATTTCTCTGGTTGTAAACAAGATAGATTCAAACCATTAATGTCTTCATACATTCACCTAGGGTAGTGATGTCCATCTCATTTCACCATCTTTGCTACTTCTATGCCCCTCCCTTCCCCTACCTCCCCTTTGCCCTATCCTCCATTTCTCCCATGCTCCCCATCCCCACCCCCATTACATGTCAGCATCCACTAATCATAGAAAACATTTGGCCTTTGGTTTTTTGGGATTGGCTTACTTCACTTAGCATGATATTCTCCAGCTCCATCCATTTACCTGCAAATGCCATAATTTTATTCTCTTTTATTACTGAGTAATATTCCATTGTGTATATATCCACAGTTTCTCTATCCATTCATCTATTGAAGGGCATCTAAGTTGCTTCCACAGCTTAGCAATTGTGAACTGAGCTGCTATAAACATTGATGTGGCTGCGTTACTGTAGTATACTGTTTTTAAGTCTTTAGGGTATAGACCGAGGAGTGGGACAGCTGGGTTACATGGTGATTCCATTCCAAGTTTTTTAAGGAATCTCCATACTGCTTTCCAATCTGCAGTCCCACCAGCAATGTATGAGTGTGCCTTTTCTCCCACAACCTCGCCAAAACATACTGTTGTTTGTATTCTTGATAATTGCCATTCTGACTGGCATGAGATGAAGTCTTAGAGTAGTTTTGATTTGCATTTCTCTAATAGCTAAAGATGTTGAACATTTCTTCATGTATTTGTTGATCGATTGTATATCTTCTTCTGAGAAGTTTCTGTTCAGCTCCTTAGCCCATTTATTGATTGCGTTGTTTGATTTTTTGATGTTAAGTTTTTTGAGTTCTTTATGTATCCTGGAGATTAGTGAGAAAAGCACTAAATTTTAACGTCTTCTTCAGAGAAAATTGAGTCACTCCAACTGTTACTCATTAAAATAGAAATTCAAAATGCATTAAAAAATTTCAAAGGGATATAGTATATCTTTTAATTCCTGGAAAGAAAAAGTGGAATGAAAAAATAAGTAATTATGCAGACATAACAGTTATGTATCTTTATAATCTAAAACCACAACTCTAAAATACATATTTTAAACTGTTAGCAATACATTGATACTTGCAAATCCATAAGCATAGTGAAATATAAGCAACCCCTTATATAAACTTACATATCAAATTAAGCAAAAAATATAAGGGTTTAAATGACATGATTTAGAAGTGTGAACATATGCATACACAGACACATACATAATTGTAGATTAATATTGTTTTCAAATGTCTCTGGAATGTTATCAAATAAATGGACTTTGGATCAGAGAACAAAGATGATTTCAATACAATTCAAACAACAGAACTCACAAAATCATATCCTATAATCACATTGTAAAAAATAGAGAAAAATAAAAAAATTTAATAATTCTTAAAGAGAAAATGTAAACTAAAATTACAGGGACCCATAAAACGGGTCTACAGACCCAACATAATCCCAGTCAAGATCTCAGTAACTCAAAAAAAAAAAAAATGACAAGCCGATCTTAAAGTTCTTATGAAAATGCCAGGAACCCAAAGTAGCCTGAACAATAGCGAAAACGGGAGAACCAAGCGCAGCACTCACACTTCCCAATTCCAAAACTCACTATAAAGCCACAGTCAGCAAGACAGTGTGGTACAGACATTAAATGCAGACATACAGGCCAATGGAATAAATCCAAGTGCCTATGGCCAGTTGATTTTCATCAGGATGCCAGCATGTTCAATGGGAAAACAACAATCTCTTTAACAAGTGGAGCTGGGACAACTGGATATCCATGTGCAAGAGAACAAAGCAGGACCCCTATCACACAAAATATGCAAAAGCATTAACTCAAAATGAATCAAAGGCCTCATTTAAGAGGCAAGACTATAAAACTCTTATAAGAAATCAAAGACATAAATCTTTGTGACTTTAGTTTAGGCAATGAGTCTTCGCTATGACATGAAAAGCACAAATAAGGAAAAATAGATTGTGTTTAAAATTAAAACCTTTATGCTTCAAAGGATACCATCAACAAAGTGAAAATAAAACCCACAGAATGGGAGAAATATTTGTAACTTGTATATCAGATAAGGAAACACACACACAAACTTTTATATACAACACACACATGATTAGTGGGAATGTAAAATGATAGAGGCACTTTGGAGGGAAGCTGAGCATTACTTCAAAAGGTCAAACACAGGATACTAGAGCAATCAGTCAAAATCCTAACATTTCTTCAAACAGCTTGACAAGTTTAATTATTGAAAAAGGCTGGGTTGGAGGATTTGGCTCATGTGTATGGCAGCACATGCTGCCATCACAGGCGTGTCTGGGTACCAAAGGTCTCCTCACAATGGAACTGTGATCCTATAAAATGTCTCTGGCATAGTGTAGCTGACCAAAATGTGTGTCTCTGGTAAAGAGGGGGGGAGCAACTGAACTGTGTATGCTGTTTATTACCCTAACCCCACTAAGCAGAGATGCCATTCCTATATTTTAAGACCAGTTGCTGAGCAAAGGGGTAAAGGGATGTTTAGGAAAAATCTTTCACATGAAAACCAAAGGA
Organism: Geosciurus inauris; assembly: GCA_004024805.1. Lineage (NCBI taxonomy): Eukaryota > Metazoa > Chordata > Mammalia > Rodentia > Sciuridae > Geosciurus > Geosciurus inauris. The sequence goes on along the minus strand of PVHX01000796.1, from coordinate 103,234 downwards.
GCATGGAAGTTGCATTTCCTCATTAATAACTAGGTGAAAGGACATAAAGATTTTGCAGGATCTAGATATATACTGCCAAATTTCTTTCCAACAGGATTTTTACCAAAGAGATTTGAGAATGGCTGGTTTATCAAACCTTCAACAGGTATGCCAGCCACTTCAAGTTGCCTGTGTAGTTTCCATTCATCTCTTTTTTATAACAGAATTATGATTGGGGGAGTGGGAGTGCACTCTGTTTATAAATTCTCTTATAATTAGGGATGACTACATGGAGCACTTTTTATCAAGGAGATTTGAAGCAGAAGTTTGCCAGTGGTGTCTAGACAGTTTTTCTTTCTTAATTTATATATCATCCCTTCTGCTTTGTTTCCCCCTTCTTTTTCCTGTCTGGAATACAGAAATGATGTCTGATGTGGAAGCATCCATCTGCAACCAGAAGAATGAGAACCACATGCCAAAGACAGTAAGATGGAAATATATAAGTTCCTTGAAGTCATTCTTGAGCAGCAACATCAACATCAGCCCTACTCTATCTTTTCTATGGATCATGCTATTTATTCAGACAAAAAGCCAATATTTTCCTATTTGATGTTTTAGCTTCACATTATATTTTCTTATATATTTGTCTGGTTTTATTTGCAAATTATTTGAATCTTTTTATAATCTTTGATTTTAGATGTTTTTCTTTTAAATAACTTGGATTTTATTTTCCATACCAATCTAAGTCTTGGGCTTTTTGCTAAGAGAATTAAGCTTATTTACATTCCCCATTACAATTTTTGCACTTACATATTTAATTCCAAGATGTAGCCATTTATCTGGAATTAGTTTAGGCAAACTGGAAATGCACTGGCTCCTGCAAGAGTGCTGCAAGAGACTTACCCAGCCGGAGATTTCCCAGCAACAAACAGATTCTCTTGCTCTGCTTCCCTTCCTTTCCTCTAACTAGTTTTCTCTACCTCCACATGTCCCATATGACTCCCAGTTTTATGTCCAAAGAGAAAAACCACTTCTCTGTGGGTTCTGTTGAATAAACACGGGAGAAGAAGTAAAATGTTCACAGCTTTTGCTGAATGTCCATGTGCCTATGAGCTGGACCAGCTGACAGAGCTCAGTGGTGTATGGGTCAGGATGAGGTCCTATGACTGGCCCAGCTTAGGTCAGACAATCACTTCTTCCAGGTAAGGAAGATCATCTGTCAACAGTGATATCTCCATTTGGAGTCTATATTTAGAGTAGAATGAGGGGATGGTTGCTTTTTCCAGAGAAATGAAGGAGTGCTGGGCAGCAAGAGCAGCAAATGACCATTTTAATTGTTACAGAAATAAAAGTCTATTTTATACTTCCTGGGTTTTAATCCTCTTCCTCTTCTTAGGTATGGACCATTAGTCTGCCCTTTTTCTCTGCACTAATTGAGAAGGGAAGCATCCTGTTTCAATTACATCACTCTTAGGTCGTTACCAGCTAATTACTAAAATCAAGAGAACACTCTTAAAGGATGTGACACCCAGGGCTTTGGCTTCCTTTGGGGAAGTTTCTCTTTTCTCTCCTCAGTTATTTAATTTTTTAATTTTTCATTGATGTTTAGTAGCATAAACTGCATTATTATCTTTGTGTTAAATCATATAAAGTCTCTGCTTCAAGGAACTTCATTTTAAATTTATAGGACATTTGTATAAAAATAAATTCAATTATCTATATGTTTAACTTATGGATCACCCCAAACCCCCTTTTAGCCACCACTTTGCTTGAGTCTAAATTGTGATTGGCCTTTAGGACTTTTGTTTCAGAAGATAACCTTGTTTCTGAGTCCTTGGGAACCCAAAAAATGTCATTCATTCTATTGTTTCCCTACCTGATTATAAATGTCTAGGTAACTAGAGATGCATGAAACCTCAATGGCTTTAGTTACTGAGTCACAGGCACTGTCAATGAGTAATAATCAAGTAGCAAAGTTGCTATACTTCTATCTTAATTTACAGGAGGTAAGGATTATTTTGTTTCTTAATGGAATCTGATTGTGTCTTTTATTTTACTGTATGTTTATAGATGATTTTCCTCATTTAATATGTTTTCTTGGCTATTTTGGAGGGAATTTGAAAGAGAACTATCATTGTATCCTTTATCACTATTTTGGTAGAAGTTGAAATTAGCTGTGTGACTCTATAGCTGAGTGTGATGTCTTCAGAGTATAAGCAAAGAAAATAGACACTAGGGGTTCCTGTGCTTAGGTCTGGCCAACAGGCTGTGACACAAATGATTGTACTGATCAGAGTCCAATGTAGTGGTCAAACAAGCACACTACTGGCAAGCCCAGCCACAAAGACAGACTGGGCAGGAAGGCAAATGAAATTGTAACAGATAGACATTCCAAAAGAACAAAGAAAAATAAACAATTGAAAGTTAGATTTGAACAAAGTTCAGTAGGAGTGAAATGATGTGATAATTAGAATATCAGGATGCTGTGATGAAAAGGGGAAATATTAGAAATGGAAATCACATTGTATCTTAGTAACCCACATTCAGATTTTATCGGAATTCTTCAGTCAATATCAATTTAGTCCAATATTTTGTCATCTTTCTACTGTAGAATTTTTCTTTATCATTTATCTCTGACTTATACCCATGTTAAATTGCACTTTCCAGTAACTGGACTCTTAAGCAACCTTTCCAGATGTCTTTATGAAATACCTCCCTAATTAAGAGCCAGGCACAGGATACTCATTTTTCCCTCAAGAATAAAGGCACCTCTGTTTTAACCATCAACTCTGGTTTTTGAATATTCATTCTCCATGTAAGCAATACTATAAAACTTTTGTAATTATGCAAATGCAGTGAGAACAATGTGTAAGTCTGTTCTGAACTGGAGAATTAAAAGGATAGACTAATGTTAACTCTGACGTGGTGAACACTTGCTTTATGTGTGCCACAGAGCATTCAGACTCTGATGAAAAAGCTTTTCATGATTCCCTGATTACATAATTGAGCTTTATAATTTATATCCTACTACATCCTCTGCAAAAGATTTCATGGGCTGCTTAATTGTGGTTATGACATAGCCCAGACTCAAATTCTGGCGTTGTAATTCTAAGTTGTGTACTTTCTATAATTCTGCATTGCATCTTACGTGCTCTGCTAGACAGTAAATACCTTGAGGGCAGACACTAAGTAAATATTTGTGGGATCCATATATTTAAAAGGAGTTGTATAAAATGGGGTTTGTGGCATGAAGAATTAATTCCACTGTTAAGATATAATTCTGATTTTTCAGTATTTAAGTATATTCTTACTTAATATTAAATGTACCATTAATACTGAAACCAAATGGAAATAGAGGAAGAAAACTTAAAATCGGAATTCCATCTGTGGTTCAAAAACAGTCAATCAAAAAAATACAAACATATTTGTACCTGCAAACCAAATCCTTCTCCACTGAACTGTGCATATAGTCATTTTCAGTTAAACTCCTCTCTTCAATTTTACCCCAATCTGAACTTTATGCAAGCCCATCTACATATAATTGCAAAACTGGGGAGGTTCTCTAACTATGAATTTCCATCTTATTCTCATTAAACATTATATCGTGAACATTTCCCAGGTTAGTCCATGTAGTTATGCAGTTAGCAATCCATAACTGCATAATATTTTACCTGCCCCCTACTGTGGAACATGTATCTAATGTTTTTGCTCTTGTTAATTATGCTGCAAAGTACATCCTTGCTCATAAGTCTTTGTCTGAATCTTTGATTATTTTCCTAGGACAAATCCTTACACTAGCCAGGATTTTAGCAGAAAACTGATGGCATAGTCAAAGAGTTTAATCAAGACATGTTAATGAAGGGATCAATTATAAAAGGGGAGGACAGGGTTAAGGTAATTAATAAAGAATGGTGAGACACTTAGGGAAAAGCCCTTCCCACAGTTATACCTGAAGGAGAAGGGAAGACTACCACACCACCAGAACATAGAGCCTCGGCTACAGAATCAGGACAGCTCTAAAAGGAACTGTGACCTTAAAGCTGTGGTTTCCCAGGTGTAGTCTT